>CM068983.1:31420963-31545963 GCA_035357415.1 Ophraella communa
TTAATATTTTTTAATTTTATTAAAATTTTACTAAATTTAAATATATTAGTTACCTACCTTATCAAAGAGATCTATTACTCTTTTTCTTTTGGATGGAATGGAAAAGCAAAGTATTTGCATATTCTCTGCTCACTGTAATGCTTACAGTCAGGTACAAAACACATAACCATTGCGAAAAAGGCTCTTTCTAGAAATAAATTATAATTTTATACATAATTCAATCCAATAATATGTTTTAATTAAAATCTTTATTATTAAAAACCATTCTAATCCATAATATAACCTAACTATATAACTCTTAGTGTTAAAATAACAGAAAAACACCTACCTTTAAAAATTCTTGAAGTTTTCAATAAATATACACACACACTCAACAGAACAAATTACAACCTCTCTTATTTTATTCACTATAAGAAATAAATTGAAAAGAAAAAGAGTAAAGGTGCTTTAAATGCATGGGCTTTAAATTTTTTGTTTTGTTTGGAAAAATAAACTCCGCCCAGTGACGTCACGACTTAGGTAGTCTATACGGCCGAGGACTGCAGTGACGTCACAGGCCACCACGTGCGATCGATTTTTTGGCGAACGTACGTCTTATGGGATTAAGCAATCCTGGTAAATGTTTATCATTCTTGGGTACTTAGATTAGGAAAGCATATGGATACCGCACTTCGCTTTATTTTGAGCTTGCGTTCTGTGACACATTTTTAGCAGCCGCCATTATTTCTGTGGCAAACAAAGCGAATACAGCGTGTGCTTTATTTGTGAATTTTTAAGTGAAAATTATTGAGATAGTGAATTATTTTTGAACTGAATAATGGTGAATTGTTGTGCTTACGGATGCCGAAGTCGCAGCGAGAAAAGGAGATAGGAATTTCATTTTACAGGTAAACAAACGATTGTATATACAATGACCTTTGTAGATTTTTCTATTTTAAAAGATAAAATAGTTATCTTTGAGCAATTATATTTAAGTATGTAATTATTCAGTCTTTAATTCATCTAATTATAGTGTTTGGATAACGCGGTTTAATAATATTCATTCTAAATCTGCATAAATAATATATTTTCTTGCTTCAAAACAGCCATTTTACCAATGGCGTAGGTAAGCAATTTTTAAGTTTCTCCAAATAAATCTAGCTATTCATTTTGTTGTGATTTAAACAACAAGAGTTTCTATATTAATACAACGGAGTTTTGAACTATATATATTGACGAAACAATACAAGAAATATATCGCAACAAAAATGTAAGTGACAACTAGTTAAATTGAAAAACGTCAATTACTTGACATACGTAAACACTGCAACTTGGATTATTTTGATAAACTTCAACACTTCCTCCCAAAATAATTCCGCCGTATTATTTTATACTGTGTATGCCTACCATGCTTCTAAGTTTGACGAATTTTTCGTTTGGAAAAGATTTCGTTAACAGATCGGCAATTTGTTCGGCACTGGCAACATGCTTAATTTTCATAACATTTTCAGCAAATTTTTCACGAATAAAATGGAATTTAATTTCTATATGCTTGGATCTTTTATGAAACTCTGGATTTTTAACCAATTTTATAGCACTCGCATTGTCAACATAGAGTGTTGGAATATCTTTTAGAATAGCAATTTCACCAAGAAGTCTACTCATCCAAATTAATTCCTTAGTTGCCTCACTGGCCGCTATATATTCGGCTTCGGTTGTAGATAGTACTACACTTTTTTGCTTTTGGCTAAACCAACTAACAGCTGCTCCAGAATACATAGTTACTACACCAGTTCTTGATCTTCTAGTGCTGACGTCACCAGCGTAATCAGCGTCACTAAAAACATCTAAAACATTTGCCTTGAGATAGTTACTTTTATAAAGCAACCCAAGTTCAGTTGTCCCTTTCAGATATCTGAAAATTCTTTTCACTGCTTGCCAATCAGAAACTGTGGGTGAATTTAAATGTTCCGACACAATACTGACGGCATATGAAATATCGGGCCTAGTAGCCATCATTAGAAACATCAAGCTACCCACTGCTTCTCTATAAGGTACGTTATTCTCCAATAGATCACTTTCTTCTAGGTCACGAGTTGTACAGGGTGTAACAACTGAGTTGGACTCGTGCATATTAAATTTTCTTAAAATTTTCTTTATATATGACGTCTGGTGCAAGAAAATATCACCATTTTTCTTCTGCTTAATTGTTAATCCCAGGTAGCTATCCAAAATACCTACTGTAATTTTGAATTCGTTACTAAGAACTTCTAAAAAAGAATCAATTTCATCATTGGAATTCCCCACTAGGAGCCCATCGTCTACGTAAATTGCAACTATTAATTTTGTTGACTTCCTTATGCGAATAAAGAGACATGGATCGGCATTGCTTACTTGTAAACTTTCTTGTTTTAAAAAATTTACAAACCTTTGATTCCAACACCTCGGGGCTTGTTTCAACCCATATAAACTCCTATTTAGTTTACATACTCTTCCGCTGCCATCATCAAAGCCCTCTGGTTGTCTCATAAAAACTTCCTCCGAAAGTTTACCGTATAAAAATGCAGTTTTAACATCGAATTGACGAATAAATAATTTTTCTGAGGCTGCAACACTTAAAACTGCTCTAATTGTATCAAAGCGAGCTACAGGGCTAAAAGTTTCTTCGTAATCAATTCCTTCTTTTTGACTGTAACCTTTAGCAACCAATCTGGCTTTGTATCTGTCTATACTACCGTCCATTTTTCTTTTAATTCTAAAAACCCATCGATTTGAAACAATCTTATGTCCTGGTGGCAAGTCAACTAGGGCCCATGTCTCATTTTCAAGTAAGGATTGAATCTCTTCTTTCATTGCTTTCTTCCAATTTTCAACTTCATCCGATTCTATAGCCTCATCATAAGAAGCTGGTGCTTCTTGACTTTCTCCAAGAAATACATAATCTTCCATATAAGATGGTCCTTTAATGTTGCGCTGACTTCTTCTCAGTGGCCCTATATCTGTGTTATCATCGTTGGACAATTCTTCATCTTCATTCTCTAGTGACTCTACACTACCATTTAAAGAGACTAATTCATCTGGAAGTTCATCAGATTGTTCTTCATTTCTAATATCAATTCTAAATTTTGCAAAATTCCTCTCCTTATTATATTCAATTTCAGAACTTTCTTCAGACTCAAAAATTATGTCTCTACTAGTAATAACTTTATTTTCTTCACGAAGCCAGACTCTAAATCCATCCTTTTCTCCACAATAACCAACAAAATGACCCTTTACGCTTTTCTTGTCCCATTTTCTTCTCTTTTGCTCTGGCACGTGAACATAACAAGGTGTTCCAAATACTTTCAGGTGATGTATGGCTACAGATTTACCTGTCCACAAATCAGTTGGCGATTTCTTAGGTTCACATGTTGGTCCAGTCCTGTTAAGAACATGTACAGCCGTATTTACAGCTTCTGCCCACAACTTTATTGGTAAGTTCTTCGAATATATCATGGATCTAGCGCTTTCTACAAGGGTTCTATTTTCCCTTTCTGCTAACCCATTTTGCTGTGGAGCATACGGCATTGATATACGGAAATTTATTCCTCTTTCTTGAAGTACTTTCTTGACTTCAGCATTGTCAAATTCCTTTCCACCATCGCTAAGAAATTCAATTATCTTGATATCAGCAGTATATGCTTCATTTATAAAACGTTGTAAACATGATGCAACTTCTGATTTTAATTTTATAAAAAATACCCTACGAAATTTTGAATAATCATCGGTAAAACAAACAAAATATCGTGCACCACCTATTGAATTTTCTTGCATTGGTCCACACACGTCGCCATGAATAATTTGACCTGGTTTTGTGGGTCTACATTTTCGTGTTTTAAAAGGTCTTTTATGCTGTTTGCCAAAAATACAACCTTCACATAACTTGGTATCATTCTCATTGGCTACTTCAATATTATGTTTCTTTAAAATTTCTTTAACATGTTTTACGTTCTGATGACAATCTTTCGTGCCATAATTGCAAATTCTCAACATGCAAAGATGTATGCACTTCAGCAGGTATTTCAGGTACACATACTTTCATATTTAAAACATAAAGGCCTGACGTGGTGCGTTTGCCAGTTAAACGCAAAATGCCATTTTTCGAAATTGTGCAACCATCTTTTTGAGCTTTAAATTCAAATCCTTTATTTAATGTTTGTCCTACTGAAAATAAGTTTCGCTTGACATCAGGAACAAACCATACATTTTCAAGATGATTTATTTCCCATTTATTATAAACATTCATTTTAACGTTGACAATACCCTGGCCATAAGCTAATATCGTATTGCCATTACCAACTTGGACTGTTTTTGGAGGATTGAATGGTTCGAAAGTTTGAAAAAACGTATCATTATTAGTCATGTGTACTGAAGCACCGGAATCGGCCAACCATGTGTTATCGTCATTTTTAGCATCCAAATAATTCATATCGAAATTTATTTCACAAGAAAAAGCATCACCTTTGGGGCTATTATGATTATTATTAGACCATGGTTTATTCTTCTCATTTTTCTTCTTGCAATACTTTGCAAAATGACCTATTTTATGACACTTAAAACATTTAAGAGTTTTCTTTTCACCATTAACGTTACTCTCGTTTTGGTTTGATGGATTCTTCTTTACATTAGACTTCGCAATAAATGCACTTGATTCAGCATTCTTATTAGGCAGACGCATTTCAATTAATCGCAGACGTTCTGTTAAATTGTTAATTGTTCTTTCATCAATTGGAACGGATTCCCAAACACTCTTAAACTCAAAGTATTCACTGGGAAGTGTGGACATAATTCGGCTCATTAGTAGTAGGTCTGGAAGTTGAGTTTTAACTAAACGTTTAAGTTCATCATTTAACTCTCTGAAATTTCTCTCAAGACGAGCTATATGCGTTATAACATTTTCTTCCGGATCTTTTTGGCTACTAAAAAACTGCTCCATTAGCCTATCCATACGTTGACCAGAACTTTGTTCATAAATCGATAATAATTTATTCCAGATATCTTTAGAAGTTTTACACGTTGCGGTTAACTCCACGTTAGCATCGTTCATACTACCAACCAAAATCAATTGAGCTAGTGCATCTTTTTTATTGAAATCTTTAACAGCCGGCGTCGTCTCCTCTGATTCTTGTAAATCGTTTTCACCAGTTACCACTTCTTGAATATCATGATGACGTAACAGGAGTTCAATTTGTCGCCTCCATCTCGTCCAATTTGAAGCTCCTTCAAGTTTTTCAATATGCAATGCCTTTAAATCCATTGCAAATACTTTTCAACTCCTACTAGTATAAAGAAACTCTCCAGTTATAATTAGAAGCGTCTGGGCCAATAACCTGTTGTGATTTAAACAACAAGAGTTTCTATATTAATACAACGGAGTTTTGAACTATATATATTGACGAAACAATACAAGAAATATATCGCAACAAAAATGTAAGTGACAACTAGTTAAATTGAAAAACGTCAATTACTTGACATACGTAAACACTGCAACTTGGATTATTTTGATAAACTTCAACACATTTCAATAGGAGATTAATGCCAAAAGGACTAACTCAAAATGACAAAAGAATTATTCACTGTAAAATAGGAGAATTTTCACTAGAAAAACATGTAGGTATTTTATGAACTTTTTATTTTTTGTTACAGCCTTCCTACAGATGTAGAAAAACACAAATTATGGATATGTAACACCAAAATTAAGGATTTGGGAACCAACTAAAAATGATAGACTTTGGTCAAAACACTTTGAGGAATGTTGGTTATATAAAACTGATGTAAATTCAAGACTACATTTGCTCCATGAAGCTGTTCCAATAATTTTTCATCAATTGCCCACATAACTGCAACCCAGGAAGGTATGTACCTACATAACTAATAACAATAAAACACTTTGGCAGTTCTAAGTAAAACATAATTTAATTTTTTTGTGATTTGGAAATATTTATATAAAAATATTGTTTTTCTAGGCCAAATAGAGAGCACCATTCAAATATATTCAGAGTACAGAACCTGGTCCTTCTACTTCCTCAACACAGTCATTAAACCCAACAGCTGACTGTCCTGGTTAAAAATACTGAAATGGAAGTTACTTCTAGTAGAAACTATTAGAAGTTAAGAGAAGACTAGAAAAATTAGGGTATTGAAACAATCTATAAACAGGCTAAAAAGAAAAGTTGTTTTCCTTAAACAATTAATAACCAGTTTGAAAAATAAGAACTCGATTGATAATGAAAAATTATTAGAAAATGTGAGTAGTGTAAATAAGCAATTGTTACAAAAAATGCAATGTCTAAAAATAAAAAATACCCACTTTTCACAATTGAATAATTCAATACTCTGAGTAAACTTATAGAAAATTCAAATAAACCATTACTTTGTTCTCTTATCATTGATGAGATGTCAATTCGGCAGCACTTGGTATGGAATGGTAAAAGTTTCTACGGTTAGTCAATTTTGGGGTTGATTTGGATGATGATTCAAATGAATTAGCCAAAGAAGCTGTTGTTTTAATGATAGTTGCAATTAATGACACATGGAAGCTTCCACTTGGATATTTTTTGTCTAATGGTTTAAATGGTGAACAAAAATGTTCTATAGTCAAACATCACTATTAATATCAGCAAATAAACAGTTTTAATTTAAGTATTTATTTAATATTAAGGTAGTTATAGATTAATTATGTTAATATTTTCATAACAAATAAAGATTTTTTATAATTACTAGTAAATTTTATTCACTTCCTTCTTTTGATACCAACCTATTATTTGTATCTAAGAAACATACAATTATTACCTATTATGTGGGAAAAATGTATTGTAAACATTATGTTACGCCACTGACCACATCGACTATGTGGCAAGTGGTAACAGTTTCACGACTCGGGTTACGCGTCCTCTCTCTTTCCTTGTCTAAGCTTGGGTATAACTGAAAGTAATTTTTAAGGTTTTAAGCAGGTATTTATTATTTTATGATTGTTTTCCTTTGATCTTGTCTTCATTTCATAGTCAAAAGTAGGTAAACAAAAGGTATTGATTTTTTGTGGAAAATTTTAACTAGGTAACGTGTAAATGGAAAACTTTGTGTCTTCCTCGTTAAATGAAAAATTCATTAATGTGAGTATCAAATCAAATATCTATGTTTGGCGTATAGGTAGTAATAAGAACAATTATTAAATTAAATCTACCAATTTTTTAGTCTGTTTTGCCACCTGGCTGGGGAACAAAAATTATGGAGAAAAAGATAATAGAAGGTGAAGATAAGTTCCCTAACGTTCAGTTGCAATTTTTTGTTAATTGCATGAACAAAAAAGTGTTTGGTAAATGGTTAAGAGAGTTTGAAAACTTAACCAATTTATCATACATTATAAATAATATGGTTATTGAGGATAGAGAACGGATTAACCTTAAGTGAAATATTTAAATGATATATTGCTACCTATACATAATATATTGAATTTTTGAGATTATTAAAATTATTTAGTAAACATTTAAAAAGTTTTATTTACCATATAAAGTTTAAATTTAATTTTAGATGTCACCACTTTACTCGGTGCTCAAAAACTTACGAACCATCTTCACAAATTAAAACGAGAAATACCAACTGCCCTTCGAAATTAACAGTAAAAATTCATATTATTAGAAAAATACATGGGCATACAAGAAAAATTCCAACTTTTACAAGAAGCACCTTGTGAAATAACTCTTATTGTAACACAATCAGGTAATTCAAATTATTTGCGGTTTAGGAAAGTTAGTAATGATGTAAGAGAATAGTTATTACGTCTCTACAAAAATGGACATACAGCAGGAACAGCATTAGAAATGATTAAGTGCAATATCCAGCTAACTTGTGATGACTACAACACAGCTTTAGCAGATAGGAATAGATGCCCAAGTTATAAATATTTGATAAAAACTGGATTTCATTATGGATTAAAACTACAATAATTTGCCCAAATCTATGAAATATTTCAACTCTCGGAGGTTGGAGGATGGAAATAAAAAATAAGTAATAAAAAATCCTTAGTATTTTTACCCTTAATTTAGTTACTGATAACCAAAACATGTATATTAATTAAATTAAACTTATTTTAAAAAAACCTGAAATTATCCCCTGGCATAGTAAAAAAATACACCTTTATAATACATTTTTACACTGCAATTATATATTTTTTTACTTTCTAGCCTAGAAAGCACAATTTGAAAAAGTGCGCCAAATATCCAAGCCACACCTACTAATATTTCTATTGGCCTATTTTAGCCTCATAACGGAATCCGGCGCTGGATGTATTCTCGCCTTTAACCACGGACTTCCTATTATGACTTATTTATGGTTTTATGTTCGTGTATATAACACATTTTGTATGTTTTCTGAGAAAAAGATCCAACTCCAAAGTTAAACTAAATAACTTCATAAACATTCTCCTGAATAAGTTGTTCTGATTTTTTAATAAATCCATTTGCTTTGCACGATATTTCTCAAAAAAATTTAATAAACAGTGACATTATAAAAATATATGGCAATATAACAATTAACAGTATAGTTAATAAAATCAATGAAATAATTAGTTGGGAAAAAGTGAGAAACACTTTTTTTGTAAAATTATTTAAAATAATATTATATATTTTAACATTTTTATTATTCAAATGCATAATAATAAATTTTAATGTATTAATTTTTAATGTACCTACCTAAGTAGGTAATCCTACTGTATTATTTATTAGGCTCATTATCATAATGAGATTTACTTAAAATAAATATATTATCGTCATTTTATACCTTAACTCGCCCACAATTTAATTTAATATGTTTATAATTTATATGATAATAAGAATACTATTAATTTTAGTCTATCCACCCCTAGTTTGTCCCTGATATGGCGTCTACCTACCATCGTGCAACAATTGTGAAATTCTATTCTATGTCTATTTGTTAAGGAACATTGAATATTTTTATTATTGTCTAATATCTGAACATTCAATGTCTGTTGTCTTATTTGTTTAATATACCTAGATATCTACTTATATTTACTTGTTGATTAACAATATTCATTTCGCCATTTTCTTTTATGAACTTTGTATATTTTGTTGTTTGAGATTTTTTACATGAAAATGTATAAATATTTAGAGTTATATTAATCCTTAACTCTTCTGTTATAACTTTACCCATAATAATTCTGACTAATTTTGAGTATTATGTTCCATAATAAGTTATGTAGTAAAAATTATATATTTTATAAGAGTGCTGTACAGTTCGTTCGGTGGATCTTTTCCCATGACCTTGAACCATATACAAACGCAATACATCAATACATTAAATAACACGTAGGTCGTAGATTGATAGTTTAATAAGGATATGGCTAAAGTAACGGTGGACGTTATTATTGTATTAAAGCTGGTGATATTTGTAAATATTTTATAGCCTGTTAGCAATATGCTACCTAAATGTTTAGTTTAAAAAAACTGTTAGTATACCAGAGTTTAATGGAGCTATTCTTCAAACTTGCTATTAAACAAATTTACTTGTATAATATTTAGTATCAATAATAACTTTCTCACTAGAAACTATGCAAATCAGAATTGCTTTGTTAGGGTTATGGCTGCAACCATTACTATTGGACAGTCCCACCCACACAGTTTAACTTTGAAAAATAAATGGGATGTAAAAATAAATAATTCATATTTTAAATATGTTTATTTAAGGCTTAAATGTATATACAATAAATTTTATTTTATTTTCCTCATATTCAGAATCAGAACTGTCACCAGCATTTATATTTATTAAAATTGGTTGAATGCCAATATCATCAATATTCTGCTCTCGGGCATACCACTTTTGTATAATTTCATGGGTATGCCTAACACACTTTTCCCAAATTTGTGAATTACATTGTTCCAGTGCCTCTTTCCACATATTTATAACTGAACTCTCTGAATACCCATTATAAGCCAATCGTATGGGGCTAATAATGGTAAGCTAATCGAGGAACTAAAAGCGGATAAAATTTTGGGGCAACCCATTGACGCAACAGTCACGAGATATAGCTTTGCCAATAAATTTAAAATAGTTATACCAGGTAGGGAAGACTGGGAAAAAGGTGTACCCGTAGAGGCGGAGTCAACCTGGTACACGGACGGCTCAAAGACGCCGTATGGCGTGGGAGCCGGCGTAGTCGGAAGGAAACAAGGGATAACATTCCCAGTAAGTCTATCCCAAAATGCCACGATTTTTCAAGCAGAAATTACAGCAATTCACTACTGTGTAGAAGAAATTAAAAGGCTGGATAGGACGTACCGTTCAATAGCCATCTTCACAGACAGTCAGGCGGTACTAAGGGCACTAGATTCTGTAGAGGTCAATTCTAGGCTAGTATGGGACTGTGTGCATGCTCTGAATACTCTGAGGGATCGTAGCAAGGTTACGGTAGCTTGGGTCCCAGGGCATAGGGGTCTAAAAGGCAATGAAAAGGCAGATGAAATGGCTAAACTAGGCTCATCAATGCCTTTTATTGGACCGGAACCTTTCTGCGGCATTACAAAAAATATAATAAAAACGGCCATGAAAACATGGGTGGCACAAAAATCACGGGAATGGTGGTGGAATTCACCAGGACAAAGGCAAGCGAAACAGTTCATAATGGAACATTCGCAAAAGTTTACGTCAGACTTATTGAGTAAAGACAGGAAAACGGTCAAAACTGTAGTAAGTCTATTGACGGGGCACTGTAAGCTAAACAGGCATCTTAAGCTGATGGGGTTGACAGAGACGGATCTGTGTAGATTCTGTCACCTAGAAGAGGAAACACCAGAGCACATCTTATGTCAGTGCGACGGACTGGTAAATATGCGGTTCCTGACTTTAGGAGAAGAATATCCATTGGCAAGGGACTACATGAAGGTTACAGTTTCAAAGCTTATAGACTTCGTTAAGAGAGTCGGACTGGGGGATGTAATCTAGTTTTTCGAGGACCACAATAGATCTGAAAAGGTCGCAGTGGAATAGCTTCTGGCCACCTCTTAAACATCTATCTATCTATCTGAATACCCATCTTTACCAATATATTTATTATAATATGACTTGCAATTTGCCCAAATTAATTCAATAGCATTGAATTCACAATGATATGGCGGTAGTCTTAGCACTTCATGTCCATGTTCTCGTAGTAACTCATCAATTATATAAACATTTTCTTTTTTATTCATTTTTGCAATTTGTAGCACTTTTGTAAATTTTGCATCAAACTTAATATTGTTTTTCATCAACCATGCAACAATCTCATTTTTTGTAGAAATAGTAGAAGGATGCTTTTCTATCAGAGTACTATGGTATGGAGCATTATCCATAACAATAAGAGATGGCTCTTTTAAATTGGGTATTAATTGAGTACTTATCCATTTCTCCATGGTAATCAGCTACTTTAGATTTTGAACAGAATAGTAAACTTGCTTCGGAAACAAATCCTTTGATAGAACCAGCATGGACAATTATAAAACGTTTACCATCATAACCATCTGGTTTACGTACACTTTTAGTACTGTTGTCTTGCCAAGAGTTAGTTTTACTTCCCTTAGAAAATATCCATGTTTCGTCCAAAAAAACAATTTCTCTTGGGTGAGTACTTGAATAGTTTTCCATATATTTACGCAGAAAATTGGCTCTTAAGGCTGCAATACTGGTCCGTTCCATTAAAGCTCTCCGATTGTCATCTTTATTATATTTAAATCCCAATGTTTTTAACAAAATGCTAAGAGATGTTTTGCCAATAGATACAATTTCTCTTTCCCTCAATTCCCAAGAAACACAGACCAGTTACATATTAGTCGCAGTAATGTATATATAACTTTGTTTAAAACTGGCTAACTTATGTATAAACAAATTTGGGGAAAAATTTGTAATTGTTAAAAACGATGTATAAGTGTATATACAACTATATACTATAGTCTAATATAACTGTCGGGTTATTTTTACTACGATAATGATTATGACGGCAATAAAACCTTATGTCCAGACCTTTTAACATAACAATTTTTTGTAATATATTTTTTATTATAAATAATATTATATAAAAACAAAAAAGAACAACATTGGAATAATATGTTTAAAGAACTTATACTTTTAATAATGCATAGATACCGCATATTAAAAATAGGAATTATAACCTTTTGCATACACAAATTTAGAAAGCCATTAACTTTTTACTGTAAATGTGTTGATTCTACCTAATGAAAAAGTGATACCCCACATAATTAAAGTATATTAAAAAAAATTATTAATAATTAAAATATTCATATTTTGATTTCACTTTAATTAATCTTCAAATGAAAAAAAAAACACATTTTGCAACAATTTCAATATGATTTGAACATGTCTTTAATATAAATAAGGATACTGTAACCCAAAATATAATTTTGTGTAACAATGGCGGACATCATTTTAATGGCTAAATCTGTAGAAGGCATCCATATTGTCTTAAAATGTTAAGTTGCAATACCCTACAAAATATACTATAGCAACTACTAAAGTAGACATATACGAAAATTGAAATTACAAATTATAGGAGATTGCGTAATATTTTCTGTAATTATACAATTGTTAGAATTATACAGTTATTAAAAGGTTGCAAAATACTACAATATAACCCATTTAAGTATGATGTATTTAATGGTCTCATTTCAGTTGTAATGACAATATTAAAACTTTTTAATTGTCACTCAGGAACGCAGCTATTGAAATGTCAGTCACTCATAACCTTAAAATAAAATAAACAAATTGATAGGTAGTAATAGGTACTTGGTGTAACAAATAACTGTATAGATATGTATTCTGTTGTAAAAACGGTCGAGGATGGAAATCCCATAATCTTAAGTTATCACGGAAAGAGCTTTCGCTCAATTTTTCATCACTTTATTGTTGCTTAAAAATCTTGTAAAATCTCATCATCGCTCTCGACATCATCGATGATGGTGCTCTTTTCTGAAGCTAAAAGAAATTGACTTATTGCACCATTAGGATCGGGTGGCTGACTGCATGAGGATTGATGCACTGTTGAGAAGGAATTTAAATCAGATTGATTGATATCATTTACTAACTGCTGCTAAGGCTGATGCACCAATGATGCAGCTGAGTGGGTTTTTAAAACAATGTTTTGTGTTTTAACTGGTTGGTTAACATAATTTTTTAACTGCCTACAAAACTGAAACCTATCTATATTTGTAAGGATTTTTGTTCTTATTTATTTCCAATTTTTTGGACATAATATTAAATCATATAGTTATATTAAGTATAAAACAAACTTTAAAAAAAATGTAAAATTAACCACAAAAGCAACAACACAATTTTTAGAATATAAAGCTCTATTGAATTAAACAAACAGTTAACTCTTTCACGAAATAATTGGTACAATTATTATAATTTATAAAAATTATATAGTTTAACAACCAACATAATTAAAGTCTAAAAGTAGTCTTATAGTCATCACTTAATCGTAAAATTATAACAGTTTTAAATTTCAAACATATAACCTTATTAAGACGTGATTAGGACTAATTATAAATTTAAGCATTATATAAAATGGTTTGTAAAACTAAAGTTTTAAAAGACACTCTAGATACTAGTCTTAATAAGTTACTTATGTATAAGTCTTGACAACGTTTTTTGAAGTTTTAATATCTTTCTTGTGACTTTGTGTTTGTTGGGTTCACAGTTTAAGGTACTCAAAGTAACATGCTTCTCTAAAACAATTACAAAAATTGTAGTAAAGATATTTAATATGAAAAAATACCATATTTATTTCATATATTTGTTTATTTCATTAACGTTTTAACCTTAATTGATGTTTGTTCAATTGTAATGTAGTAACAAAACTACTCTAAAATATATATAAATTCCTTCCCAAATGTTTCTTGAACATACTATGATTTGAATACTCATTACAAAATCCCAACACTTACATTTTACCAAAAAATTATATTTAAATAAATTGATACTTACTTTGTTCGTACATATCATATAATGTGTTCCGTACTGCCATCTTAGCTCCCTCAGGTAGATCAGTTGTTTTACTTTTAGAACGAGGTCTGCTTTTGCCTGGACTAGAAAGAATTGGATTATTTTCTTTTCCTACGACCACATATGAAAGTGCTAGTTTGCACACTTACTTGTACTTAAGAAAGTAGCTAGTATCAATACACGTATTGAAAAGTAAATATCAATACACGTATTGAAAAGTAAAAAAATATAGTTCTATGATCTGTGACATTTACGTCAAATTTATCAATAGTAAAAACACATGAATGTCAAAGCAAGGACCATTTAATTTTTTTTAAAATCTTCCTTGTGTCAAATATTGTATTGTAATTGCCAATACAAATTTTTCTGTATAAAGTAAGAATAAATTTTCTTATAGGTTTTTAAATTTTTAAAAAATAAACATATTTTTATTCAGTATTATTATTTTTATAAAAACACTTTTAGAAAGAAGAACAGTTTATTCTTCTTTTTTATATTGGGTTATGTTCCGTGCATGTGTCGAATGTGGATTTTTGAAGTTATGTTTGTGTTTCTGTTTACAATTATCTTTCTGTCTATTATTATTACATTACTTTTCAATTAATTTCACCAACTGACCATTTTACTTTTAATTTTTATAGAGCCCACAAAAAAAATGTCATTTATCTAATAAAGAATTTTGATGTGAATTCCTGAGAAAGGTGGTTATTTGATTTTAATTAATTATATTTCCATGCAATATATAAACTCGTTTAAATCCTAATTTTTAACATGACTAACAATTAAAATAAATTTAAAATATTTATTATAATAAGAAATATTGGGGTCGTAGGAAAAATCGTGTACACAACGCGTTGGAAAGTGTATTTCTTGCACTCGTTACGTTTCCGCACTCGCCACTACGCGGCTCGTGCTAAACTTCACTTGTGCGTAATACTTCACTTTCCACACTCGTTATGTAATATACTATTTCCTATGACCACATATGAAAGTGCTAGTTTGCACACTTATTTGTACTTAAGAAAGTAACTAATATCAATACACGTATTGAAAAGTAAAAAAAAGATAGTTCTATGATCTGTGACATTTACGTCAAATTAATCAATAGTAAAAACTGTTTTGTTCTATTGTTTTGTTTTTTAGTTATAATAAATATTTTATAATTATTCTTTTAGTTCATGTCATCCTGTTAAAAATAAAAATAAATTATTTTGAAGGATTTTTTACTTTCCAATTCATAATTATAATTCCTTTATTTCGTGATAATAATACATGATTATATATAATATTTAACAACATAATAGTACTTATCACAAAAAAAGACTGAAAACAACTTTAATTTACAATGTAAATCAGCTGATCTAAGTTTCAGCCTTAGAATAGTAGTATCTGTTATAAAAAATTAACAAGATAAAAAAAGGAAAAAAAAGTAGTTTCCAATGATAAAAAAAATAGATACACTATATAGATACTTCAAGTGAAAGAGAAATGCAATTAACTTTATTTTTAATTTGAGGCTTGGCGATTCATGAGATAATTTTTAAAGTATATTTTAAAATTTAAATTTGACGTAAGTTTAAAAGAGGAAGGTATACTATTATATGTATTATAAATATTAAAATTGAAAGATCGGCAGTATAAGGCAGTACGGTGAGGTGGAGGTGATATTAGCCCTTAATATCGTAAATTTAAATTATGCACATCTGTTCTAAATTTAATTTTATTAAACAGATATGGAGGAGTTTTGGTACTAATTATTTTGTGAAATAAACAGGCAGCATGTAGTAATCTTCGATTCCCCATATTTAACCAATTTGCTTCCACTAATTCATGTGATACAGCTTCATACTTCCGTATTCCATAAATAAATCTGAGACATGACTTTTGCACCCTTTGTATACGTAAAATATCAAGTTTATCTAAGCATAAGCCATAAACAATATCCCCATAATTTAGATGACTTAATGCATCAGATAATTTTATTTTTAATTGTGTATTGAGTAGATGTCTACTTGGATAAAGCATTTTCAAATTTATATAACTTCTCTGAATACATTTATTTACATGATTCCTAAATTTTAAATCTACATCCAATTCCACTCCAAAATTTATGGCAACAGTAGAAAAATTAATTTTTTCATTTTTTACATATGTATTAAGTTGATTATTGTCTCGATTGCTACCAAAAACTAATAAATTCGATTTAAGTGCATTAATTTTTAGATTATGTGCTTCTGACCGCTCCACAAGCAATGACACGACATTATTAATTAGATTATTAGCATTTATTACATCTTTATAAAAAAATGGAAAATATATTTGTGTGACATCCGCGTATATATGGTAATTGCAATTCCTAAGACCAGTATAATTATGACATGTGTATATACAAAAAAGTAGAGGTCCTAAGACAGAACCCTGTGGCACTCCACAGTTCATTACTCCACTTCTTGAAATAGTTTCAATAAATTGCCTTCTATTAAGTAAATAGTTTTTTTATTAAATTTCTAGCATTATTCGAAAAACCTATAAAGTGTAATATTGAATGTAGAAGTTTGTGAGATATAGTGTCAAATGCTTTCGAATAGTCAAGTAACAATAAAGCCGTTGCTTTACTTTGGTCAGCAGCTTCAATAATATCATCGGTTACTTTAAGCAGAGATGTTATGTAACTATATCCACTTCTAAAACCAGATTGATTTTTAGGTAAAATTTTATAATTATTTATATGAATTAATATTTGAAATTTCATGATTTTTTCGATAACCTTAGAGCAAACAGGAAGAAGACTAATTGGTCGCAGTTCGCTAAATGTAGTAGGATTTGATTTTTTTGGCCAAGGAATAACTTTAGAAGATTTCCATGGATCTGGAAAAACATTATTTACTAAGCAACTATTAATAATATGAGTAAGATAGGGCAAAATGTGTGGACAACATAATTATAACATTTCAATATTAATTTTATCACATCCTGTAGCTTTTGATTTAATTTCCAATAGATATTTGTGAACAACGTTTTCATTAACTGCTTCAAATTTTAAAAAGGAATTAAACTTACATATATAATTATCTTCATAGAAATATATCAATTCGTCATCCGGTAGGAGCTCATTAATTTCATTTGGTTTGTTTAACTGTTCTGGTAACTCGGTAAGTTTTGTTTTATTATAGACGTTCAAATATTGCAATTTCTTCCAGATTTGTTTATTATTGTTAACTGTATAACTTAAATAAACCTTATGTGTTGATATACTTTTCAGTACGTGTGTTGATAATCTCTTCAGTGTGTGTGATATTGTTTAATTGACTTTATACTTTAAAAAATACTTTTGTTGAAGGATTTTTTACGTGGTCGTAGGAAAAATAGTGTACATAACTCGTTGGAAACTGTATTTCTTGCACTCGTTTAGTTTCTGCACTCGCCGCTACGCGGCTTGTGCTAAACTTTAACTCGTGCAAAATGTTACACTTTCCACACTTGTTATGTAATATACTATTTCTTTTTTTTTTTATAGCATATACTGTCCGCCGAGATATTTTCAAAGCAGCAGCTACCCTCTAACATAAAAAATTGATTAATAAAAGTATATTGCTAAATAATATTTTTTTCCTTCTTGAACACTTGAAATTGGTTCCAAAGGTCCCCCATTTCTTTTTACTAACTCAAAATACTCCAACAAATTCAGGACCAGCCCCTGTGCTTGCGAATTCAACCTTTTTCCCAGCATTTTCTAAAAATGAAAACTATTTATCAATGGTTCTGGTTATCCAGAAAATTAGGTCAATATTTTCTACTTTGGTGAAAGCAAAATGTGTTTCATATAATTCAGTTTGATGGAGTTCTATCCAGAATCATAATGATATGTCAATTTAAGGTTAGTTTTCATTGCAAAATAAATTAATAAGAAGTAGATAAATAATATTCACTTACCACAATTATTGGAACACTCAGGTATAGGATGGTTGTTAAAACAACTGTTTTGAAATAAATTTATATGCAAGGGGCAATAAAATGGATAAAAATCTAAAATAAAAATGTAAACAACGTATTTGGTCTGTCAATTTACAAATCATAGATTAGTTTTACAAATTCACCGATAAACCACAGAACTTTCATTGTGTAGGTTACACCTATCATCGACATTAGTCATATGGCTATCTCTGTTTGTTATTATGCTGTATTAGAACAAACGGTTCAATTTTGGGGTTTAAGTTTCTGTGAGTGGAAAAGAGACGTACTACCAAAAGTAGTATGTTAATAATTTCAGCCATGGGAAAAGATCCAGCGAACGAACTGTAGGTATGTGCTTTATTTCATTTTAGTTTAAAACGGCCTTGAGGAGAGAAATCTGCCACAATAAAAAAAAACAAATGAAAAGAAGTAAATTCTTTCGGCCACAACAACGGGTAGCCTCCTGTATAGGACCTCAGTGTACCTTCCGACTATGCCGGTTAACTAACCTATACAGTTTTTTTATTTTGCTATGAGAACAATTATTGTTATAAATAGTGTTTTTTTGTTGTTGTATTCAATTTAATATGTTAAACATTCCCCCGTTATAATGCTAGTTACCAGTGTTATCTGTATATTTAAAATTTAATAACTACCAACAGAGTAAGTTATACTACAAGTTATTGTAAATATTAACCAGTACTAACACTTTTTCCGGATTTTCTTTTTCATTATACTTACACCCGTATGCATAGTCGATCTCTGGCGAATCGCCGGCAAAATTACGGCGTGGAGTCAGGAGATTTCATGGAGATTCGCCGACGGAGAGACGACTTCAAATTTTACGGTGCATAATCAATCTCCCTCGCGTCTCTTCGCAAGCGGTACGCCGTCGAACAGCCTAGGTATTGAGTGTGCGCTTTATATAGTTTTATTGGTTTTGTGATGATTTTTAAAATTTAAAAGGTTTGAAGGTTATTATATTTTAGGTACTCGTCGTGTTTTGTTGTGCTTTGATTTATTAGTGACGATTTGTTAATTTGTGTTGTGTTTTGGGAAAATAGCTGCAAAATATTCAGGGCATAAGAAGGATATTTTTGTGGAAATCCTCGGCAAACATCCTATAATCGAAAACAAAAGAACAGATGCCCACCATATAGAAAAGAAAAAAAAGGCTTGGGAAAAAATTGTGGCAGAGTATAATGTTCAGACGACTGAACCAGTAAGTAATGCACCCAATCATTATTTTATTATTTAATCTTTACGTACGCTTTCAAACAATAGAGTTAATTTTATATTTAAGATAAACTTTCGTAGTTCTAAAACCATTATATATTATACAGCTATTAAATTAGTATTTGGAAAAGGCCCTAAACGTATAATTAGATGTATACACCCTAGATATAAACAATGGTTCAACTTCAATTTGCCATCATACATATAAATAAAATATAATTTTTTAGTAATAAAAAAATTAATCAAACTATAGTCAGTGTCTGAAATACGTAGAGAAATAAAACCTCATTTGCCTCATGCAAAAGACGAAACAACTACAGGGTGAGTCACCAAAAACCACTCAAGTACAGGTGATACTACCTGTACTTGATCAAACCTGTGATCAAACCATGGAAATGAGATAAGTTATTGGTGGGTCACCCTGTAATCCTTTGGTCTTTTGCATACCTAATAAAATTTTATTGCTCTACATATTTATTTCTGAAACAGACTTTATTGTTCCAAAAACTACACGTAAATATAAAAATATCGAAATTTTGCCTTTAAGTAAGGCAGGTATCCAAAGATAATATTCAGGTATCTAATTTTTAAGTGTATTAATATCCATACTTTCTAAAAGGTATAATTTTAGTAATTATTATTATTACTTAGTGCATGAAAACAAAGTAATAACACTTGTTTAAAACAAGGATATTTTGTCTTCATGTACCACAGAGGATAGTTTTAGAAATCAATAAAAAAAATTAAATGGAAACAAAACAATGAAAACTTGTTCAGAAAAGTCATGAATTGTGGATAATGGGTTTAAAAATGAAAAGTAGAAAATTGTTTTTACCTGCACCCAAGGTAAAGAAACTTAATAGTTTCTATACCAAGCTTGACCATTTTCCATGAAACAACAACTAATTCCTGGGCTATATGTCGAAACCGGTCTACGAGTAGTGTTCTTCCCGTTAATTTGCAAATCGATAGAGATGGTTTTAAGTATCGACAAAGTCGGTCGCCATCACGTTTTCTATTTAAATGTAATTCAATGTCCGTTGGGGCATGTAGCCCAGGAAGTAGTTGTTGTTTCATGAAACATTGACTGCACTTTGTATCTGAAATTATTTTTAGTATTTGTATATCTTTTGATAATGGCTTTATTACCAGCTGAACTTAACATTGCAGAAAAAGAATAGTTTCTTTTATAATATTGTAATTACATGGCTTTACATATTTGGAGTATATTACTATATTTGCGTAAATCATATGCTCAGAATAAATCTTATCTAAAATTTTTAGAGAACTATGGTCCAGTTAAAACGGCTCTGGGACAAAATGAAAAGGGTACGGAAAACTGAATTGGCCAGAGATCGCCAAAACATGATGGCGACTGGTGGTGGTCCATCACAGCCTCCATCCAGTACTACACCTAGAGCACGCCACCTGAATGACTTGACGGAAGCCAGACGGGCCTTAATCGAACAAGAAATGAAACAGCTGCAAGAACTTCATGAAATTCAAATGGAAGAAGCCAAATATAAAAGGGAAGCTGCCAGGCTACAAATGCTGCAGGAAAAAGTTAAATTGGAAATTTTAAGAAAACAAACTTAATTGTTTTATTATTATAATAAGCAATAAAACTGCCTAAAATTCATTGCGTTTTTCTTTATTTTTATAATTACATCACAACTGCGTCATACCTGCGTGGTATTGGTAAATCTAGATCCAAGATTAAAATGTCTCTATTTATATTATGCAATAATTGCAAACCACGATCCATGATCACTTTTTTTTAACACAATGCACTTTAAATAAACACCGAACTACCCTCGGAGACTCGACGAAGATAATAATGATCATCTCCAACGATTCTCCGGTAAATTATTGCCAAATTTGGTTAAACAGCGGATGACCAAAGCAGACAGCGGCTGACTATGCATTGCAATTCTGGTTTGGCGATCGGCGAATCTTCGGCGCTTCCCCAGAGATCGACTGTGCATACGGGTATTAGTGTCCCAATTAGAATGACTATCGATCATAGTTGTCTTAGACACCATTCATAGTACAACTTATGGAAAACACAACTATGGCACAACGATGATGAAGCTCACCAGGGTCGTTGTAGACACTTCTCTGAAGTCCGTGGGCTTAAGTTGAAGCAGATTAACTTTATTATTTTTAATTCTCTAGAGCTCTCGACATTTACAGAAATAATATGCTCCGCCGTTTTATCCTCCCCCGGTTTTATTGAAATTCGTAGATCCAATCTGCTTATGTTCAGATATCTTGAGATCTCGTAAGTGTCTTTAACCCTCTAGCTCGAATTAGTAAAAACGTCTCATCCAATCTACCCATTTGATATTGTTCCTCTGGCTACGCTATTCGCTATGCCTAGGAATGACCCTGGGCCTATAAATATTCCTTCAGCACCTTTCCTGGCTAGAAGGTCCAAATCAATCGTGCTTAAGCATCTCCTGCAGCCACATCTCTATTGAAAAAACATCTGCTTGGAAAATTGTGGATAGGTTACCTAAGTTCATGATCTTTACAATAATTTAATGTATTTATGGCATTATATAATTATATCTACACATGTATTTTTATTTTTTTTGGCAATATATTTTTGTTTTTTTTTATAGTACAGCATACAAAAATACACACAACCCCTATTTTCTTCCCTCTACGATTAACCGTTATTTTTCATTTGTAAATAATCAAAAAATATTTTTTTTGAGAGTTTTTTTTTATTTTGTCTCTTTTTTACTCTCAAACAACCCCTAATTTTTCATCACGATTTTTATTTATTTTTATTCTATCAACAGGTCCCCAATAAGATTAGGTTAGTAATCAAGATAGGAATCAAATATTATAATTGTAGTAGGTACGATAAATTCTTATTCACAGTTTATAATTTTATGGTTCTTTAGTTATGATTTTTTTTAAATTCAATAAGATCTCCATCTCTCGCTTTTCGATTAGTGATCGACTATCAATGGATTAGTTATCCCTACCAGGTTTCTCTACATATAAAAATAAATCCCTATTTTATGTCACGACATCACGCGTGAACGGCTGGACCAATTTCACTTTTGTTTTTTGTTTTGTTTGTTATTGTCTTATGAAAGAAATAATTCAAAAAATTTGAAAATTTAAGAATTCTTATATATGAATTTTAGAATACTTCTAACCTTTGCGCTTTGGACAATGTGAACTTTTTTAATGTAACATGAAATTTGACAAATAACTGACAGAATGCATACTGCAAATATTATCAACGTTTATAGGAGCTTTCTTTCTTGCTAAACATTTGTACGAGGGTACGAGAACTTCTTATATTTATTTGCTCATTATTAACTTTTAATTGCTGATCTGCTTAAGTTATTCTAGAAAATCTAAATTCTATTTTTTATCACAAATGTATAGTATTTCGATTTCTTTGGTGCGTGTGAGTGTACCTTATTTATAAGTTTCTTATAGTTTGACCTGCATATTGTAAGTAGGTATGTATGTTTGTTACGGGTGATAAGTACACCTGCGACCTATAAGATCTATTGTGTTCTCCTTTCTGAGTATTTGGTTCTTGGTCTAAAAATTCCTACTCCCGTTCCCTCTTCTAGCTTGGAACCGTTCGTATACCATTTTATGGCATATTGGTTTCAATTCTGTATGGTGTCTGCATCCTATTCAGATTCACTACTTAATTTTCTGATGAATTTTCAGAAAGTTGAATTTTTCTGGCATATCATCTTAGGGCATTTCCCAAGTTTGTTCAAATTAAAGTGATTAAGGTTTTTCTTTGACAATTCCCTGTTTGATCATGTTGTTTATTGTTTTCTTCGTTTCACTTTCTACTTGAATGTATAGTGGAGTCTAATTTAGAATTACTTCCATTGCAGCATTGGGGTATGTTCCCATATGCGATTAATGGTCTCACTATTGCTGACCCATTGACTGACTATTGACCTACATATACAGCATTACCTATATTTTGGACATTTAATTTTGTAAACACCAGATTTTTTTAAAGAATTTTTTAACATTTAACAATTTTGTTAAACTTCGTCTATCTACTTTCCAAAAATAATATTTTTGGATAGATAATGAAGAGACCTTTCAAACGATATATCACAAGCCCATACTTCCCATTTAAAAAATTGGGGGGTTGTAACTGTCACTTCAGGGGGTTGAAGCAATAAAATTTTCATTTTAAAGAATGTCAATTTAAATTTTATGTGTTTCGGAATTTTTTATAAATATGTATAGTAACCTAAATAATGAATTTATTATATTTGGCTTTTCCACAATGCGGATAAGCAGGCAACCTATGTTATTTATACATCAATACAACTCGTAATGATGTGTACATACTGTGTAACATGTCTACCGCTATATTACCTTATCGTAGATTACCGTCGTTACAAACCTTAAAATCAATCCCGACTCACCGTTGTAACGAACCGTACGCGCTGCCTCATCGGCGCATCCATGAATTTGTTTCCCCATGCCTATCCCCAGTAAGCGTGATCGTCCCACTCTCCGAGATCCTGAGCTGAGCGACCGCCTGGCTGGCTTCTTCCTTAGGAACGACTTACCTCCAGCGTATTGAGCTGGGTGAGACGTTCAAGGCAAGGACATATCCGTACTACGAACGCTTCGCCTACAGCGTGTTGAGCTGGACAACAAGCGAAGGTAGAAAGTCCTGCGTCAGTTCGTGGAATCACGAACGTTTCATTTCTAGCGTGTTGAGCTAACCGAAACGACGGTGTTCTAGATCAAGGATTAACTGACCGCCGTCCTCCGATACCGACCCGTTCCTTCCTGTCCTGCTTCATCCTCGACTAGGACCGTAGTCCACAGAGTCCGAGATCCGTTATAATCGCACTCCGACACCGCGGAGTGTGTTAATTAGTATACATACAGTCATTACAGATAACGGAAAACAGTTCGAAAGCAAAGAATTCGAAGACCTGCTGTTACAATATGGAATAATTAGACATTCCCCTTATAATGTAATGCACCTTATTGACGGGAAGAAACCCCTAATTTAACCGCCGTGAAAATGACAGCTTAAATTTCGATGTGTAAAACGAACCACTCGTTCTTTCCGCAATTATTAATTATTTCTTCTATGTCGTTCTGAGACAGTTGACAATTGGCCTTCGTTGAAATAGCTACACTAGCTAGGTAGTGGCCTCCGTTAACATACCGCCGTTCTATATCACTCGTCTTGTAAATTTTAAAATTAAATAAAACTTATTGTACTAACTCTTACTTTTTGGAAGTCCATCTTATTAAGAATAATAAAAAACTCTTCGTTTCAACTTCATTGTGATTTAAAACATATTTTTTCAAATAAACTTGGAAGTTACGTTGAAACGAATAGTTTTTTATTATTCTTATTAAAATTAAATAATAATTTTGTACAAATAACAAACAAATCTTGTTATATGAAAGAACCTCTTCCGAACCTAACCCCTGAAGATTGTGATTAAGTAATTTCGACCATTTTTTTGAATTCCGAAACTACCTCACTTGCTTATCCATTTCACCCCTTTTTCTATAAGCGACTAGCACCTTTAGAGGGTAGGGGAAAAGGGGGTAACAAATACTGAGTCTATGTAAAATACAATCAACTAGCCCTAATTATTTTATATTTTACAACTCTTTATTACATCATACAACTCATTCACGTCATGTCCGAGTCCCCTTTCTATCTCCTTTCTTACTTTCTTTCTCATACTTTACACTTCAGGCTTTGTCCAACATCTTCTTTTCTCTTCTGGCACCTCAATCTTCATTTTCATTTTATCTGTTTCCACGTACCTGTGTAAACTTAAACTATCTTCCTCTATCACTCTCCAACTACTCACTCATTTTTTCAGCCATTCGTCACATTACTTCAATATACGACAGACCCCCGTCTTCCCTTACGAAGGTGGACATTTAGCACCGTTAGCCTGTTGAATGTTAACAACTCCTCCATGATCTCACCTCTCCTACCCGTTTTCTTTCTTCCCCAAACAGTATTCTTAGCGTTGAAGTCCCCTGTCACCATCCTCCACAAGTTTCTTCTTTTCCTTTTGTGACCCTCAGATCGTCCTTCAACCCAGATATGCTCATTTCATAATCCTATAGGCTGATATTCGGGCTAATGTACACGCTGTACACCACCATGTCACCCATGCGCACTCCCACCCATCCGTTTCCCTTTCTCACTTCATCCAGCCTCAGTCCGTCTTCCATCACTCTTATTCCCACCTCTCCTGTATCGTCCATAATCCATCCTTGCTTCTCCACATATCTAGCATTTACCTCAGATCCACACATCACATCCACTTTCCTCCTAAAAATCACCTCATCCAATACATCATGCGCTATCCTGCATTTCCCCAGGTTTGTCTGTAAAACCTTCCATCCGCCATTGGTCCTTTCTCCCCCACGCTGCCTTCCCCTACCTCCTATTGTACCAAACTCCTCTCTAAGGGGTTCAGAGTGGCCACCAAACTTTTTCCCTCCTTATGCCCATCCAGTACTTTTTTCCCCATACAACAATTTCCCCCTGTTCTGTGCCCTCTGACCCCTATGCTCTACAAAGAAACCCCTGCCTGCAGTTCCTGGCCATGTGCTCCTAGCTTTTATACAACATCTAGATTTCTCCCTGACTCCCTTCTCTTTACATACCTTGTGTCCTTTAGCACCACACCTGAAACATCTGCCCTCCTCTCTGTCCTCCATAAATGTTACCCTATTCCACCCCAATTTCATCTCCCTTTTTCTCAGTAAAACTTCCGCCTTTTAAAATTCCGCAGTCACTACCGCCATCTTTATCCCATTCCTCTTTCTTACCACCTTAATCACCTTAGTACTTTTCCCAGTTAATTCCATTATTCTTCTCTTTATCTCTACATCTTCCAGCCACGGGTCCCTATCACCTTAATGGTTTTTGTCCCCTTCCTGCCTCCGCTGCCCTTGCTCCTGTAACCTTTTCCACCTCGCCCAGCATTTCCCTCACCTGAACTCCTTAGCTTCAATTATTAACTCCTTGCTCCTTGATATTCTGAGTCAATCGACTCACTCCCCCTTGTATGAATGTATGAATGAGTTAGGGGTGATCACTCCCCCTTCATCTCCCTTAACCCCATCTTAATCTTTTCAATTGCCTCCTGATTCAGATCCCCAATATCCTTCAGGATAACCACCTCATTTCTTTGTTCTCTTACCCTTTCCTTTTCTGTATATATTGTCACCTTCGTCCGTCAATGTTTTTACCCTTGCCACCATTTTCCTTAATACTTCCATCACCATATGTTCGAGCCTGTGCAGCCCAACACTGTCCTTACAATCAATAACTTCAAACAACCCACTCAGCAAATCAAAAACTTTTCTTTCATCCCTACCATCCCCCTCCATTCGGCAGATTTGCTCTTCCTCCTTCGTTTTTACCCCTTTTCTCTTCATCTTTACTTCCTTGATCCACTGCCGCCATCTTTTGTTCCTCCAATTTTTTGACTTTTTTCTCCAGTCGCTTTACCATTCCCTTTAGACCCTCTACATTCTCTCAATCTTTCTCCCTCCCAATCTCTCGATCCTCGCCTCTTCTTCTTCTGTTTTCTTTTCTGCACCTATCTTCGAAAAGCGATACCTCTTTTCTTTTCACCGTCTTCTCACCCTATTCTCCTGCTTTATCTGGAGTACGTTTCACCTTTCTAGATTTACCAAAAATTCCCTTCTTTTCCTTTTCTTCCTTCATTACTTCCTGTTCTATTATTTCCCTGCAATCCATTCCACATCCCACGAGTAGCTAGGGAATTGACAGTCCACCACCACAGAGCCCCGTAAAGCTGGGTACTCCGGGAGGTTACCAGGTATCCTGGAGGCACCGTTAATGACTGACTTACCCGCAGCCATTCATCCATTGCCACGGTAGCTAACAGCGTGGATTACGGATTGTTTATCAAAGTTTACTCTTGTAGGCTTTTTTCACGGTTGCCTTCAGACGCAGCAGCTACCGCTGCTTAAGTCAAACAACATGGCTGCCTCCCTTATGCTGCCGGTTTTTAATCGAGGTTTACTCCTCTATTTCGTTTGATCCGCGAGCAAATATTGGGGTTCCTATGCAGGATCCTTATTCATTGCTTCTCCCGAGAGTTGGTCGGTCATGCTCTTATATCTTAAAAAGCCCGAGTCCCTTGACAGACCACGCTCCCTGGAGACACCCTATGAGCCATTGGGAAGCGCCGTGTCGGGTGGAAAGCCCCCTCCCTGGAATCACGTCCAACATTCCTCATCCAATCCTCCACAGGCACGAAAAATAAATTTGTTGTACGCGGGAATCGAACCCTCATTCCTTCGCTTCCAAGGCGAACGCTCTAATCTCTGAGCTACTTTCTGTTAACTTAAGACTTGTGAAAATATACAGCCCAGAAGGTTATGGCAAAGGTACCGCCAAGGTGCATAGACATAGTTGATACAACTAATTAGATGAAGAATACCGATAAGCAATCCATTAGATGTAGAATGCCGTTAAGCAATCCATCAGAAATGTAGGAATACCGCTAAACAGTGGCTTAGATGTAAGAAGCCTAGAGAACTAACCGAGCCCACCTGGACACCTGGAGAACTTGAGATAAGTCTCGAACTTTTTGTTGTTACAAGAGTCCTTCTTGACTTTCTTTGGGTAGACTAATTTTATTAAATTAACAATTATTCTTTTTTTATGGGTTTTATTTATAAACCTGTTCATTTGAGATAAATCAATACTTTTGCATTCAGTTCAATTATATACAAGGTAATTCTTTTCGACCTTAGTTTCCTTTTGTTTATATTTATTGTTGTTTTTCGTAAACGAATAAAAATATAGTGGCGCCCATTAACTCTTATATTCACCAATCCAAACTATAGACAGCATTAACTTGAAGGAGAACCACTCCTTAGAAAGAGTCTCTTAGCCGAACTCTGCGAGAAGGGTGTTTTAGTGTTACACCTTCTTGTGACTGGTGCTAATAAATTAATATTTTGTATTATGTAAATTAGAAAACAAATAACCGGCTTTTAAAAATCTGAATTTATTTTTCAAAATCTTCATCGTCAGTAAGTTCTTGAAGATGATCAATATCCATTTCAAATAACTACTAGAAACTATCAACTTGATGTTGTTCCACTGTAAATCAATTGTAAACCTAACCTCAATATAACATGCTTTTTGCTAGAAAGATTCTCTGATCTAAGTTTGATCGCTAACTGATGACCAATCAAGTTAAAATCCACAGATAATCCAGAGATGAGCCTTAGTACAAGGAATTTTGTGCAATAATCAACTTTGATTTTGTCATGAACTAGCTTTGTAAAACCCAGCCTAAACATTTTGAAGCAGAGTATTGATATATAATTATTAAGTTGATAAATTATTGCATTGTCATCAAAGCTTAACACGTTGGCAAATTTTTAAGCAAACAGAACAATAGCTAGAGATGCGTGAAAATAAAATTGAACATTATTTATGGGTCATACCAATTAAAGTGTATAAAAAAATCAACAAAAACTAATTTTTTCTACAAACATGTTAAAAATTCCATTTTTAGCACTCCAGAAAAGCCTTAATAATGCCACTTTATGGCACTGAGTGCCTTAAAATGTTTATGGCAGTGCTGTCAAAAGTGAATTGTTAGATTTTGAAAGCAAACGTCAAAATATTCAGATTTTATTTATTAACATTAATATTAACAGTACAATTTGTGCAATTTGACAAATTAACTTCTCGCACTGCTGTTTTACCATTTTCCATGGCTAAGGAAGAATGATGATTCGTAAACAATTATATCAACAATGGCTGCTAGGGTCCGTAATATATGATGCAATTTAAAATTATCTTCTTTGGATTTATTAATACAGGTTTTTAAAATTTCATTCAAACTGTATAATTACTTTATTTGAACGTTTGTAGAAAAAATATTGTATGATGTACGTGTTAAAAGTACGTTTTAAGGCACTCATGTGAATTGCAGAATTCGCTTTGCTCATTCTGCAAACCTTTACATGCGTGCCTTAAACATGTACTTTTAACACTTATATCATAAATAACTATTTTGGTAGGTGTAATAAAAATATAATATATCGAGAATATTTAATTGATGTGCGAATAAATTATATTCTTCCTCATAAGGATACGCTGTTTATGGTTGATTAATTTTCGTTAGACTGTAACCGAAACGTTTCAAAGCAAGACCCTGAGTTAAGTACTGGTGTTTTAACTTTCACTTAACACTTTCTCACCGTTGATCAGACATACAAGATGCAAACATTTCAGGTAAGTTCAATTTTATTGCATTATTTACGTACAAAAAGTAAATTCGTGTCTAATTTCATTTTAAATCGAAATCTTTAGATACAATTCATCTGGTACATGGCACTTAAATGCTTAATTTTCAGATTTAACTATGTTTTTTTCTCCATAACAGAAATACAAAGTTAAATGTTATAAATGGATTTTTGATATTTTGAATGTCAAATTTTAATTAAATGTAAGTAATTCATTTCTCTAATGTGGGTAGAATCCAAAAAAGGTCCAAAGAAAAACACTAAGTCTATTCATAATCTATTCTAGTCAATTGCATAATGCAAGGTTACATTATGTTTAAAATAAGGCTCTTTATTTGGTGCACTCATTCAGTTCTTTCCTAATATCTCCTTTATTTTTGAATAAAATTATTTTATTTTTTGTTGTATAGGTATTAACAACTAAACTCCTAACAATCTGTGTTTTAAATTTTAATGCCATGTCCTCGTTTACAAAAAAAAACATATAACCAATATCAATTTATTAAAACATACAGATTGTGCCTAATTTATTTAATATCCTTTAATTTACATTTTTTATACCATGTATAAGTTTTGATGTAATTCGTTTCGAAATAATAAAATTATTTGTAGCCGGTAGAAATATATCGCGATATTTCACATTTCTGCTTCCACCACTACATCACACTACGTCGATGGAACTAAAAGAAAGAATGATTTTATTAATATATTGTTTTTGGAGATTTTTCATATTGACTAGGGCCGAAGACTTTATTTAGACAATACTACTTTTGACAAACTCTAATAATCTAAATCGTAAGTTCGGATAATTTTTATTTTTGCACAGATGATAGTGATGACACTAATGTTATTTGTTTATCGATTCAAAATATCGATTGTAACTACGAAAATACAACTACAGAGACATGGACAGGCCCACCCATGGCTCATGTTTGCTTCTGTTAACTGTATATAACTTAGATACCTAATATCTGAGTTATTTTTAAATACAATCATTTAACTTGTCTACTGAGGTATTCAATAAAAAAATTCCATAAATCTTAAGTTTTTAATTTTTATAGTAGATATATTTTGAAATATTAAAAAAAATGACAATTAAAATTTTGATTCAAATTTTTGGAAAACTAAAGAGTGTCCCTGATATTTTCTAATCAAATCTTAAGTAATTTTTTTTTGGTAAAATTAAATAGTTATTTGTATGCTAAGGCCGCGAAATACCTCTTTAACGTACCGAAAGAACAGTTATCGCCGAGGCCGCTTGCGGCCGAGGCAAGATAATCTTGAGGTCGTTAAAAAGTTTCGCAGCCATGGCATACACACTATTTTTCGTGCAATCGTTAAAATTATTAAAATAGATAGTTGTAAATAAATATATTATTGCTCTAAAATCAACAGCATTTCAATTCATTTAACAATATCACCGTGTGCTATGGAAATGATATGTTTCAATATATATTTTGACAGTTCTTGTCAAAACGCAAAATGTCTGATACTGATAGCGATATGGTATCTGGTTTGAATGTAGGCAATAACCATTATTCAGAAACACTAGATGTAGTTGCTTCAACTTCTGGAGTAAATATAAGTAATAATACAAACTGTACAATTAATGTAAATATTCATCCTAAATAATATAACTTATGTATTTGTTGGTATTCAATAAAAAATAATCCTTGTCTTTGTAGTATTTTAGAAATGTCAAATTTGGAAGTGACGTTTGGTTTCGCGGCCGTTGCTATGGGTAACGGCCGCGAAATTAAATTTCGCGGACTGTGCTGAGAACGCGAAATACTGACTTCGCGTGCGATTGCACGAAAACATAATTTTGAGATAATTAGTTTTGAAATATTATTATTTAGAGCTGGTGTAAATCAATCGCCGTCTCTATTATTCTTGGCTAATATAAAATTAAAAGTGAATTTGCCAGCCTATCTACCGGTTTTTAGTGATGCGAAGAAAATTATTTCTTATTTTTATTAGTTTTAAAACTGTTGATTTTTTAACTGTTGTCCCTTTCCTAGTTCAGCTTGTCACCTCTCCGGTCTCTAAATTCTAATTTTGATCTTCATGAAACCCTCAGGACGAAATAATAAAATAGATGCGGAACGTCGGCTTATTGTTTGTCACATCAACCCCACCATGTTCGCTTGTGTTTACTTCTTTAATAATTTGGTTTTGGTTCCTAAGACTGATTCAAGAGTTGGCACAAGCCAATAAGATTGTGAAACCAAAACGTCAAACATTGATATTGAAAAGTAAAGCCATTTTTTTTCTTAAGAAATAAATAATTTTTCATAGATACCTACCTAGATTGTTTGTGGCAAATGCAAGAAAATAATGTTTATTTTTCTTTTGTGAATATTTAAATTGTGTTGAGATAAAAAACGTAGTAAAGTGATTTTATGCTTTAAAACCAAATAACCATTAAATTTGTATAATGTTACGTTTTATAATTGTTACGTTTTTTTATAACTTTTATTATTATCTTCTCTTTCAAGTTGCATTGAATTATATTTTAACAGTCTGATAGTCTTATAAGACTAAAACTAGTTACAACATTTCAGAAACTTAGATTAAACATTGTGGGTGTTGTCCTGTTCATGGTTGTCTTAGAGGCCAATAGGCAAGTGAGAATGTAGGGAAAGTGGCTTTTATTCAAAGCACCAAAATGAGTTTTTTTATGATATTTGAACGCATTCTGTCAATTCAATTCAATTCGATAGATAAAAGTGTTTTTAACACTCTATAATTAGTATTCCTAATTTTTTAAATTTTCTGCGTAATGTTTAAATTTTTTTTTTTTTTTCATAAAAACTATCACCTGTGAAATCAATAGTGAAATCGCTCCAGCCGTTCACGCGTAATGTCGTAACAAAAAATAGGGATAGAGAACACCTGGAGAGGATAACTGATAGAATGATAGTTGATCAGTAGTGGACCGGTGAGGGCGGGAGATCAAAATGAATTTAAAAAGAATAATATTTAAAGGAACTTGAAATTATAAACTCTGAGGGGATTAATTGTACTACATTTATAATATTTAATTTTCATCTTGCAATACAAAAAAAAATCTGGATGGAAAAATAGGGGTTGTATGTGAGAAATATTATTTTTTTTTATTCGAAATCATGATAAAATAAATATTATCATTTTTATTATATTCTTTTCTTTCTATTTGCATTGTATTCTATTTTAACTCCTGATGATAGTCTTATAGTTAATTTATTAGAAATAATATATTTAGTAGACATTTTTTTTTTAGTTTTAAATATTCTTTCAATTCTATCAGATGGTATTGTAACCAGTCAATTTAGACCTGAAAACAGTGATGAAAGAACAAAAATTACGACAGAGCTAAATTTTAATGATTTTTATTTTACCACAAAAAATGAAAATTTGAAAGTGACAATCTGTCCCATGAGCGCTTTAAAAGTTATTCGGGGTCAAAGGTCAAAATTTCAGGTTGGTTTTTTGAGTTTTTTTCGAAAACCATAAGTTTTATCAAAAAATACGCTTGACCAAAGTTGTGTGTTTCAAACTTCTCCACAAAAATGGTTTTTAAGATTGTTTCTGTAATTATCACTGTTTCTAAGGTATCGCAACTGTAAAAGTTACGTTCTATGTAATAATATGCACACGTTTCCACACCACCTGTAAAGGAGTGTACTTTGCACGTTTTTTTTTAACGTAGTTTCCCCAGTAGGCCTTTTCTACCAATTGCTATTACGTAATTTTTAGTAACACTTATTTCATGGAGTGTAATTGTAGTTTTATTTCTTTTGATATTTTAATCTGATTCACAGTCATCATAGTTAACTTAAACAATCATCTTCTGCGATTTCTTGTTCTGCTTTTTTTCTTCTTCTTCCTCTTCCTCTTCTTGCTGGATGTTCATAAATTATTTAAATAATGATGTATACTTTTATACAGCCTTATTTGGTCCACAACTTTTTTGCAATTGCAAAAAATTGTTCAGGAGCAGTGGAGAGTAAAGTTTTAATTGGTTGCAGAGTATTATTCATTAATTTCCAGCCCCAGTTTTTAAGGTCAAGTTGATTTCCTTGCCATGTCTGCCATGTTCATTAAATGGATATTTTTAAAATATAATAGATAGTGTATCCATAAAAGACACACAAACAGCTATTTTTACTTGATTAATTACCTGAATTTATAAATAGGTGGCTAATGTGTGATTATTATATAGAATATGACTTTGACAAATGAATTATTTCAGGACCTTTGACCCCTAATAACTATTCAGGCGTTCGTAGGACGTATTGTGACTTTTATTTTTATTTTTTATGGTAAAATAATGGTCTTCACCAAAACTTAGTTCTGTCGCAATTTTTGTTAATTGAATATTGTACAATGAGCGGATATTTAATAATCCCTGAGCCATAAATCTATAACTAGGAGTGCTTATATTTAAATATTAATACAATTGAATGCATGTAAACTACTTTATATACAAAGCTAACTCTGATGTATTACATAATCTTCGAAAATCTAACAGAACTTGTTTACTGTGACAAACTATAATATCAAGGAGGTAAAAAGTAAGGTGGAATATTTATTATTATTTTTGCTTCCATATTAAAATGAATTCATTTGAACAATTCTTTGGTTACCATATTTCTCTCAGTTACTTACTCAATTCTTGCATCGAAAAATGCACGTAAAACATTACTGTATTAAATGCAAGAGACAAGAATTTTAAGTCGTTCATTTGTATTCTTTTAATGTTTTATTGTGTTTTATTACCTAAACTTTTATTATGACGTCAATTTATTTACCATTTAGAGGTCGCACGTTAAAAACAAAGATATAGAGTTAGGGGTTTAGGCCATAATATGAATAACAGTATTAATCGCAAGGTTATCTATTGGAGAATGGAATCCCATATTTCTTATAGGCACGACATCAATCAAAGCCCTAATTATTGGAGAACTCTGCGAAACAGCAAGTATACAAAAAATAACGTTACAGTAATTCTAGTCAAGAGAATCATCAACGTATAAGTAAACCTATTTTAAAATTCTAAAGGATAGGAATATTTATTATTTGCTTAAATGCAGTAGAACCTTATTAAGAGGTAATAGGATTGTTTCCTTACGTTTTTGGTTATAAATTCGAAATCAGAAATAACTGACTATAAAACTATTTACCTTTTATGATTCCTGAAATCTTATAATGTAAGTCTTGCAAAGTCAACATATTACACATTTATTTCTTTAATGCCGGTTATTTCTATTCCATCCCCTATAAAAGTGTAACTCACCTTGTATATTCAAATATAATAATATTAAGAATAATAATGGTAAGATAATGAAATCAATCAATTTTAGATATTCTGGAAAAACGGCTATACACAAGTTTTAATTTAGTAGTCAAATATTATAAATAGAACTTATACCGCTAAATTTGTACAGATTTACAATTAGAGTATTTAATACCTTCGTCCATAAATTATATAACAAATCTTTTTGAATTTATTGACCAATCTCTCAAAGAATACGGAGCATGGATTAGGATGGCTACTTAATGTCAAGGTGACAATAGAGTTAGAGTCGAGAGAACTAGTCTAGGGTCAATGATCCCCGTTGGGTCCGTATGCTAAAACTGTTAAGTTTGACACTCTGTCTAAGTCAATCTAATAGTTTTCTATAATCTGTCTCTTTCTAATGTCCACCTTTTTAGTAAAAGGTTTTTTTTCTGATCGCCAAATCAATGTTTTTTGTCTTTCTCTTTCTCTTTCTCTTTCTCTTTCTCTTTCTCTTTCTCTTTCTCTTTCTCTTTCTCTTTCTCTTTCTCTTTCTCTTTCTCTTTCTCTTTCTCTTTCTCTTTCTCTTTCTCTTTCTCTTTCTCTTTCTCTTTCTCTTTCTCTTTCTCTTTCTCTGTCTCCTTCTTCCTCTTACTTTCTTACTTTTTACAATTGCCAACTGGTTATTTATACAATTATATTTCTTTTCCAGCCTGGTTTGATACTTCTGATAGTTTTTGTATCAGTGATCGTAGTTAAGGCTGCTATCACCGAAAAATCTTCTAGTACTGAACGACCAAGTATTTCAGACGAAGCTTTAGAGGCCTCATTAAAAGACAAAAGATATTTACTCCGCCAACTAAAATGTGCCATTGGAGAAGCTGCCTGCGACTCAGTGGGTCGTAGATTAAAAAGTAAGTTCAGTAAATGCAAGCAAATATAACATTACAAAATTGTAACTTTCAATCTTAATGACAAGTGAAACTGTAAGTAAAACATGCTAGTATTAAAACCTTACTTTTGTGCCTAGGAAAAGTAAACATTTTCAAACTTCTAAATTGTGTGACAAATGTCAACCACGGAATTTCTTAGTAGTCGGGGACTGCCGGAGCAACACAGCAGAATGTTCTAAATTGAAAAGGAAAATGTGCCTAGATGTACTTTTTTGACATATAACGTCATTAAAACAACATTGGAATCGGAGGAATGCAAAGTTAAATAAATTACATGATTCTAAACCATTTTCGGAGAAAGAAAATACCCCACTCCAAAAAGTTAGCTTTCGGACACTTTTACTATATTTTTTAGATTTCATGATTCACGTTGTTACAGGCATATTACATTAGCTTGTATAAAGTAGTACAGGTCACTTTGGCTTAGAAACATCTTTTGCGTTTATCCTAAATGTGTCTTAAAAACAAAATGCCAATGCTTCAAACGAAGCTAATCAGCTTTTCAAACAACAGATTCCTAATGTGCTGTGAAAGCAAATCTTTTAATTAAGGAATTTGACCAGAATAAAAGTAAATGTATTGTTAAAATAAAATTCATTGCACTAACCTTTACTATGGGAAAGTCCATCTTATTAAGAACAGTAAACAACTAAACGGTTAAACGAAACTTCCACTATTTATTCGAAAAATATGTTTTTATATTCAATTATAGCCGACGATGCTAGTTTTTAGCGAAAAACATATAAAAACGTTTTTTTAGAATAAATAATTCAAGTTTCATTTAACCGTTTAATTGTTTACTGTTCTTAAATATTTGGTTATTTTCTCAGAGTATTAGTAAGAAAGGAACTTTCTGTTGTCTGTGTTTTGCAATTTTTTTTAGTCAATTCGAGCCTTGTCTGACAGCCATTTGAAGGGTACTGAGGATAAACTGGCTTAGTCAATTTTTGGCCAAAATGAGTTAACAGCGCCACCTAATAGAAGAAGATGATGTGTTTTTTACCATAAACTCATACAGGCCATAAAGCGGCTTAGTGCCGAGAAATATACGATTAAATTTATACTGTGCAGGAAATAAACAGGCTAAGTCGTGGAAACAGGGGATAAACGAGCTAAGTCATCGACGTTCGGTCGGATAAAGCTTGTGCATTCCCAGTTTAAACGACACGTGCGTTTTGATTATAACCCTAGGGTTTCAAACTTAAAAAACGTTTTTACTGAAAAGCGTAAAATTTGACTTAGCCAGTTTAACCCCTGTACCCTTCATTTGCTCCTTATGTTGCGAGTTGATTTTCTTATTCCATTTTATACCTTTGCGACTTAGCACCTATACCTACAAAGAAACCTTGTGTTTTTATTCCCAATCAAACTTCAACTCACAATTAAAATCACGAAGAATTTAAAGTTATCTCTTGTTAGTAGTAATTAACCAAGGACATTGATAATTGTTAGAAAAAATTTTGTAAGATTTTAAAAGCTAATTGCCCATATGCAACAAGCTTAAGAAAGTTGTTGTACAACTTCTGAGCATTTATAAATGTTTGAGGGTTATTTGAAAAAAAAATTTGGCTCATTATATAATTGATACTGTCTATCATTACAAATTTCATTAATATTCTCGTCAGTATTATGACCAAATCGTGACATTTCGAAATATTAAATATTTGAAACGTCGAAATCAAAATATAGTATGCCGGGCAAAGTACTTAATAGAGTAAAAACAGCCGTCGGATTGCTTTCAGTTTTGATTGGTTGTGTTCACTTAAATGACCTCAAATTAACTAAATTCTCTACAATTACAGATCTTAGGCGTTCAGTTACTCCTTAATTAAATCTCAAAATTGTTTTTCTTCTTTTATTAACAATATCTTCTTATTTTTTTAGGTTTGGCTCCACTAGTATTGCAGGGTTCGTGCAGTCAGTGTACACCACAAGAACAACGACAAATTAGAAAAGTTCTCGGATATATGCAAGTTAATTTTCCAAAAGAATGGAATAAAATTTTAAAACAGTATTCCGGTTAAACCAATTAATTGTTGGTTTTTATTACGAGCAACCGTTCAAAGTCCAAAGAATGTCGATTTTATATTGTTATCCAGTAACCTTTAGATATTTAAAATAATAGTTTCTTATTGTACCTGTGACTGTTGTATTTGTATTCATTACAGTATTTGGTGTTGTATAAAGATCATTTTGTTTGAGTAAAGCTACTGTTTAAACAATATGTTGTCAAATATTGAACTTGTTTTAAGCCTAACAAAGTCTATTAGTTATTTTTCTTTGTCTTTTAATAGGTTAAATTGATAACGTCTTTTGCAAAAATTTATCGTCAGAAATTCCTACTCAAGTTTCCTAAATAGTTTAACATTACAATTTTATGTTTATGATTCTCTTCCAGTGGAAAATCCTGGATGAAATTTTGGTAAAAAACAAGAAATGCTTAAATAATTTTAAAAAAATTAGCATTAAAACCAAAAATCTACAAAAATGTATACAAGGAACCATAACGGTAATATTTAGGTATGGATTTGGAGTATAAATTCTAAATTAACAGATGTAATGTATCATTAGGGTTTGAGAAAATAAGAAATTTAGATGTTAAAAGCAAAATTGAAACATGTAGAAAAACTTTAATATTATCAAATTTGTTTTAAAATGTATCTAAAAAATTTGTAAATGTTATCGATACAGATGTTTAGGAAATAAATGGGATTTTAGTAGGTATTTGTCATAATTGTGAAAATATTAAGTTAGGTAAGCAGTCAAATATAAAAGGGCAATTAATGTAAACTCATTATATTTGTGATGCTTTCGAAAATGTTTATTTTCATCTTCAGCACAAACTAAAATTATAATAAACTTTTAACATTATATTATAATATATTATAATAGTTAAATTATAAATATTATAATAGTTAAACTTACTATCGTAAGGTTAAATAATTTTTGGCCTCATAAATGCGCACATTATAAAAAAATGTTTACCAAAATACAAAAAATAATGTCATGATGACATGTTCTTAGTGACAATCATTCTTTTAATTTTAATCAGGCAAAAATTTTAATTCGAGAAAAAAAATTACAAAAAAGAGAATTTCTTGAGATGGTATATATACCGAAAACCGTTTACACTACCACTACACCAACACACACTTTTATATGCCTGACGCGCGTTTCGATAACCAAGTTATCTTCTTCAGAGACCGAAGGTAAACTAAAGTTTAGAGACCTTCGGTCTCTGAAGAAGATAACTTGGTTATCGAAACGCGCGTCAGGCATATAAAAGTGTGTGTTGGTGTAGTGGTAGTGTAAACGGTTTTCGGTATCATTTTCGCCAACGGTTCCAGATTCAACATTTTAGATGGTATATATAAATAAAAATAACTGTAATAATAAAAGGTCAGATATTGATAATTTAAATAATATCTACAGTTATATACTATCAAAGGATGTGTAACATATAAATTAAAAATTTAATTTTCTTTCATTTCTTCTTCTTTTTGATAAATGATTTTAAATTCTGATAGTTTATGATAGTTTAATATTATATATATATATAAAGGTAGTTTATTTGCTGGCTAATAAGGTATGAAACCAGTAATATTGGGGTATGCAGCAATTAATAAAAGTAAACTCTTTATACTTTTTTCAAAGCTTTCGGAAAATTTATTTCCATTTTCAAGGAATGTATTTGAGAAAATAAAATTTGGTGTTTACAATGTTAAATATACTTAAAACTATTATTTTTAGAAAAAAATTTTTATGAAAAAGATGTCAGTATAACATTAGTAAAATTGTTTACGAAACAATTGTTATTTATTTTTGAAAATGCCAGAGGGTGCTTAATTCTTTTGATTAATTTAAATTGAAAGAAGAAATTAAAAATTAAAAGAAGAAGTGTTAAATTTGAAGTTTACAATATAACTCATACATCTTTTTCTAAAAACTGTCAAACTAAATGTCAATGTCAGAAAATAATCAAATTAAAATTTCAAAAAATTATTATTACACAGTAATTTAGTAAGATGATTTATTATGTAAGTTGTTCTTTTATGTTTTTATCCTTAGATAGTAAATAAAATAAATATCACTGAGATTTTTATAGTCACTCTTTTTATTAATGATTTTTTCTTCTTGAGAAATAAAAGACATTTATAAAAAGAGTCTTTTTTTTCAAAATAGGTTGTATATCTAAAACACTTACAGATAAAAAATCCATTACATGATCATTTTCAACGACATGCTTGGCCAATTCACATCTTTCAGGGTGTAATCTACAATCACTTTTATGTAAAGATAATCGATTTTTTAATTTTTGACTAGTATGGCCTATATACTTTTTTTCGCAGTTTTTACATGGAATGGAGTAAACTAAATTAGATAATTCAAGGATCGGCATTTTATCCTTCATTTTTGTAAATATTGATCTAATGGTAAAACATGTTTTGTTTGTAATTTTGATATTTGTTAATGGCTTAAAAATTCTTTTTAATTTTGGTGTTATTTCTTTTATTTACGGTAAAGACACATAATAATTTATCATTTCAGTTTTATTATTTAATTGTAAATGTAATTCTTTACTTACTTGAGGAATCAATTTATCTTTTAGTGAAAAAGTATTATATAATATATTTTTAATTAATTTATTGGGGTAACCATTATGTCATCTACATATTGGAGAAATAGCCACACCCATTGGATTACCAAAAATTTGCTTATATATCTGATTATTAAATGAAAAATATGTATTTTCAAAAAGAAATTTAATTATTTCTTGAAAGTACTTTTTGGATATAGAACAATGTTGACTAATTTTATCCCAATTTTTATCAATGGCTCTTAAAGCTGAATCCAAATATACATTACTAAATAATGAAATCACATCCAAACTACAAATAAGATAATTGTCAGGTAATTTAAATTTATTAAATTTTTTGAAAACGTCAAAAGAATCCTTTATATAATATCCTGTGTTAAAATCATAAGCATTTGTTAGTATTTCGGTAATATGAGTGCTTAATAAATTTGTTGGAGTATTTATACATGCTACTATAGGTCTTAATGATAATATTGGCTTATGGATTTTAGGAAGAGCATAAAATTTTGTAGGAATGCCATTCATTATAGCAAGTTAATTTATCTTTCGTAATTTTATTTATATGTTTATTATCATATAGTTTTTTTACAATGGAATTGCACTTATTCTGAATTGTTGTGGTAGGATTTTCATTTAATTTAATATAAGAGGAATTATTATTTATTATGTCTAGAGAAAGATTAACATAATTTTCTTTTAGCATAACAACTGTACAATTACCTTTATCACTGTTTGTTACAACTAAATTTGGATTACTTTTTAGAAATCTTTTGGTTTTATGGAATAAATTATGAAAAAAATTATTATTACAAACCATGCAATTTATAAGTCTAATAAAACTATATGATAATAAACATATAAATAAAATTACGAAAGATAAATTAACTTGCTATAATGGCATTCCTGCAAAATTTTATGGTCTTCCTAAAATCCATAAGCCAATATTATCATTAAGACCTATAGTAGCATGTATAAATAATCCAACAATAATAAATGCACATTCAAATCTCAATACAACCCTGTTTTATTTAAAAAAATTATTGACCTTCAAATATCAAAAGAATTATAAAACAGTGATTCTTTCTTTGAAAATTATTCATCGAATTCAGTACTAATTCACTATTCATCAAATTTTGATAGATGTAACTTGAATACATCAGCAAACATTTAATTCATTTTACATAAGTAGTTAAATCATGTGATTAAATGTTTATACTTGAAAAGTGATAATGTTTTAAGGTACATTTTAAAAGTAAACACATACCGTAAATCACTCTCCAGAAAATGTCCATACCAGCGCTCTCTAGTCTGTGTTTCATATCCCATGCCACCTTGTAGACAAGATGGCGTCAGTGGTCCTCTCCGATCAACGTAGCTTCTTGAATTTTTTTTGTTTTTTAATCCAGGAATGTATATTTCAGATAGGTCGATATTAAAATACTTCCATTCATTTACTTTTCCAATTTTATTTACTCCATACAACTTTTAATGGTTTTAACTTTATAATTTTTAATTTGACAGTTTACATAGGTGGGGATAACAATTTTACTTTTCTTATGACTGGTCAGCTATTAAATTTATTCGATTTTCAATTTTTTTTTTAACGTGGACCTGCCTTCGCAAGAAATGGAGCTTTCCGTAAATTGGTTATTTCTCGGTATTTATACTTTTGCCCAGAAATGACATAAATGACATAAAAAATTTAAATTCAATTGTCTTTTAAGTCAATTTTTCAAAATGTTTCAATAAATTAATTTAATTAATTTTACCTTATTGCTTGATTGGGTGATAATTAAACTTAAACAATTATTATTATTAATAAAATAACTTTCCCTAATTAAATTTCACTTTTTCCCTATTAAATTGTTGAATGGAACGGGGCGATCTAATAGCTGCCATTTATAATTTTATAATGAGATGTAAAAAAATTATGAGCAAATATACCTTATACCTAAATAATTTTTACATAAGCGTATTCTTTAATACTCCAAATATCACTGGATAACTTTTTCTATTGGTGAAATTCTATAATTTTATTTTAAATTACATTTTAAATTCATTAATTTTCTCCATTTTTAATCCAGATTTTAGTTAATATTATAAAAATAACAACTTATTTCTACTAGACAAACATACAAATTTGGTTCAAAACCCATAAGAAACATACAATTATTAGCAACAACAAATTATATGTTATCATTGTAATCTCATATCATTTTAATTTGTGTTTTCACCTGAATGATTCACTTAATATCTTATTGTTCCTACATTGTTTGACTTATAATGTCTTTTTCACTTCGTAAGTTCGGATTCATTATCACTTATCATTTAAAATTTCAATAATATCACTCACCGTATAATAATCACATTTCACCTTTATACCTTATTACATATGCTGTTATTAAATAAATTTGAAATTTTATATAAATATATTCAAGCTCATGTGGATGATCAAAGCTATACCCATTGCTATGGATATTCAGACTACTCTTTATCATTATCTATAAGTAACTTTTTATTTCAATATAAACTTAATTATTACTTCATTTAATTGTATAGGTCATTTATTACTACCTCTTTTCATTGTATAAGTTATTTATTACTAGCATTAACTCTAAATTCATAACTTATAATATATAATGACTTGTACTAATGATATTTCATGTTTTTGTTGGTATCCAAAACTTAATTTATAACTCTTATCTAATATTCCTTACTGAATGAAATGATAATATTTAAACTTTAATTGTCTCACATTGATTGTCTCAAATAAAATACTTTATTTTCCTTCTGTGTTTTAGGTATTGTTACAATTTAATGCAATATTCGACATCTAACAAGAACATAATCCATCCTATATATATATATATTGTAATGGATCATTATTACTAATAAAAACAAAACTTACCTTTTAAGCATCCATCATAGCCATTACACTAATGGATTAATAAAAAAAAAGGATATGCATAATGAAATACACTTTTCTTCTTAAACCATGTAATTACCCAAAAAGAAGTATTGTCTTGAGTACAGTATAAACTTGATTATATCATAAATTTGGTCATAATATCACAGTAAAAGCCACAAAATAAACAATATTCTCTGGTCACAACAGGTTTTCATTTGGATTTAGTAGATACATCTTGTTAGAAAATGAGATGAATCTTCTGACCTAAAAATAATATAATTAGTATGAATTTGTATAAACAAACAGTATCTCTACAGTTACACTAAAACAAAGTAATATAACTTACATATCTGATAATAATAAACAAACATTATAAGATAAAAGCCAATATAGGGTAGGTAGTCATATTGGAAAGTCAACATGTAAAAATAAACAATACACATTAGTAAATGAACAAAATAGAATTAAAGTTACTTACCACAATAATTTACAAAAAAGGGATATCTTAATAAGTTTAATTGAATCTGCAGTTACTTTTTCTTTAGTACATCTTAAATTTTCAATATTTACTCTTCAATTACAAACATTCAAATAAATAAAGAGTGTATTTGACATCTTATCTTGTATAGGATCCATATTCAATTATTGTATCACAATCAAAATTTTCCAATCCATAATGAATGCATTTTCATTATAACAATTCACTTTTCACCTAGTTCTTTTTCAAAATTCTCAGTTTAATTTGAAACAATAAAAAAGAAAATAAAAATCAAAAAGTGTTAATGGTTTCCACATGTTTAAGAAATCAACATGTAATTTTAGTTAGTAAAATATTTAAATTAATATTGTAAAAGGAAGTACTTACAAAATCAAAGTCTTCGATATTGTACAAACAAATATACCAATAGATTGTGAGTACCTAAAAAGACACAAGATTAATTATAAACATGTAGCAGGTGTGGTGAAATAGATATTGAAAAACTTAGTTTATAAACATTAACAAATGACAATTTATGTAACAAAAAGTATGTAGGATAATTGAGGAAGTTTTTTATATAAATTTTAAAATGTTAACCTTTGATAACACAGAAAATATCAGCTTATATAAGGTATAAGTAATACAAATAACAAAATCTTTTAAAAGTTTAAATTGTAGTTGTTAGGGTTAAAATAGTAAGTTATCAGTTAAAATAGTACTAGTTAAGTGGATTTAGAGTAATTTTAAATATAATAGCTAGTGTTAATTCAAAATTTGAAAGTCTAAAATAAGTTGACAGCTCAAGGAAGTTGTGTATTTTGAATCTAAAATTTCCTAGGAAAAAGTACTTAGAAAATTATACAAACAGAATTTAAGCAAATATAAGGATGAGATCTATCTGTACGTTATCAAAGGTATTATCAGAATTGTGAATTTATTACCTGGATTTTCGGAAATGTAGGTTATTTTTTTTTCTGAAATTCGAACAGTTGAAATCCGATGACGTCATTTTTTTGTTTTTTTTCCAAGAAGCTATAAAAGGCCGGAGAATCCATGATTAAGCTCTCTTATGTTTTTGGTAGTAGAGCAGTTAACATCTATTCAACTCTCTTATGTTCCTGGTCGCAGAGCAATTAACATCGTATGTATTAATTGATTATCAACTAGAAGAAATTTTTTTTTAATTAATTAAAAGCTGTTTATATTAAAGTAATACATGTAATATTAAAAATACATACAGAAAAGTAATCAGCTATTATTAAATTACTTACCAAAGTAATAAACTGCATAAAGCAAGTGCAGATTCCATAGAATTTTAAAGATTAAATTTGAGAGACGTTTCCAAAACGGAACCATAGTAGCCATCTTGTAAATTTGAATACGCTGTTCCATTTGCGGGAGTAAACGAAGCAGAAGCCGATCTCAGTTTTGTTACGTTGCGCATGACAAGGACAATATTTGAAAAACTCTGTTATACAAGGTACGTCCGATAATTAAGGATTTGTATTTTTGTTTTTAATTATTTGCAATTGTAAATTAATATTTTGTATATCATCTCCATTTTTTCATATCCGAATATTTGTTATTTATTTGTACTGAACGTGTGAAAACCAATTAATAATTTTTTTTGAAGTACTTGACATTAAATTTATTGTGTATTAGTTATTAAACAATATTTAATTTGAATCCTACCCAAGATGAGAGTCAGACTTTAAATTTCAACTTTAAAATTAAGTAAACTGAGCTAGTTTGAACTTCTGACAAGGCGCCCAAACTTAAAAGTAAAAAGAAAAAGTAAACTGTATATAAAATTAAATAATATTAAATTATCAAATTCAATTAAAATATTTGAAAAAACCAATAAAACAAACAAAAATTTTTAATTATCATAATCAAACAAATAAAAACATATCTAAATAATAAACTTCTTCAGCTGTTAGGTAAAATAAACTATAGCCAAATTTAAATCAGTATAGACAAAATTTAAAACATTATAAATTGACAATACCAACGTGGGATATTAAAAAAATAAAGACTAAAATAAATCTAAATCAGTATACCCAAATTGAAAATCATTATAAATTGGCGCCCAACGTGGGGCTCGCAAAAATCGTATTTTCATAAATAAAATAAATTAAATAATAACTTATAAACTTAAAAATTAAACAACGACAACATGGCGGATAAGAAAATGGTTCTTAGAGATGGAAAGCAGTTAGGAGAAATAAAAGAAGGAGAAGTAATGGATCAGAGAGATAAAGCTGAGATGGAAACACCAGTGTATGAAGAAAGAAACAGAGGTGCTGGAGATTTTGTACCAGAGCAAGGACAAGAAAAAGAAGGAAATCTAGAGGAACAAAAGGAAACAGAAAAAGAACAACAAGAACCAGGACAACAAAAGGTACAAGAAACCAAGAGTACAGAAAGAGATGATGATGCAATTATGAAGTTTTTAATGGAGATGAATGAAAGTTTCAACAAGAAATTAGACACAAATAACAGGAAATTAGAGGATAAAATAGATACAACCAAAGAAGAAATGAAGAAAGATTTAAATGCAAACAAAGAAGAAATAAAAGAATTAAAAAAGGATTTAAATGCAAACAAAGAAGAAATTAAAATGGAAATGAAACAAGAGCTAAAGAATATGGAAAAGAAGATAGATGAAGGAAGAAAGGAAAGCTTAAATGAAATGAGAAAAATTCGAGAAGAAATCCAAAGCATGAGACAAGAAGTTAGCAATGAAAGAATAGAAACAATAATGGAAGTTGAAAATATTCAAGACAATAAAGAAAATAATAAAGTTATAAACAAAAAGAATGATGAAGAAAATGAATTTGAGATAAAAGAAAAAGCAGAGGTGACTAATGAAATTTTAAACGAAACAAACAAAAACAGAGACAAAGAAGTTGAAATGGAGCAAATTAAGTCAAATAAAATAATGAAGATTGATACAATATATGATCTAGAAGAAAATTATGGAAATTATAAAAGTAAAAATGACATGGATGAAAACAAACCCAAGACTAATTCAAGAATAATTATAAATAGAAAAGAAATACCAGGAGAAAATCAAGAAGAAAACTTAAAAATATTAAAAGAAGAAGTAATAATAGAATATAAAGAGGTTATAAAACAAAGAAGAAAAGGTAATAAATTGATATATGGAAACAATGTACAAGAGTTCAGAATAAAATTCTACAATAACATTAATAACATCTATTCGAATAATTTAACAAGTAAATTTAATAATAAATTAAATTATATTAAAAACATCATAGATCTTCGGGTAGTTGCAAGAAGTATTTTGATAGGAAATCTTTCAGCAACCTGTAACAAAGAACAATCGATTAATAATGTGTATAATTTAAAACAACAATATAGCAAAGAATTTTGGGGGGAAGTGAAACAAATCCACTATCAAGTGACAATACATTTAAGAGAATTTAATTATAATAGGGGGAAAAATTTCAAAAAAAGAAAGAAATTTAGAAATACAAAAAGTAGGGTTAGGTATAGATTAATTTAGGAAAACATTAAGATACACAAATTAAAATTAAACATGATTTTTTTTTATTATTACATAGAAGTATAAGTTATAGTTTGTTTTGCATAGAGATAGAATTTGTATAGTAATTAAACATTTTGAAAAATAGCATTATGACACACATTCCACATCCCACACTGATGTGTATGATATTTTTAGATATTAAGATTAAACAAATAGAATAGGACTTATAACATTTAATTTTTTTTTGAGATAGGTATATAGTGATTAGATGAAATTAAGTCAAGTTAAAAAATAACAATTATAGTATAGGTAGTGATTTATCGAATAGAAATTGGTAGATAAACAAAATTAAATCTAAAATGACAATCTAGATAAATTAAATTTCAGATTAAGGCAATAAAAGATGGAAATAGAATTAAGAAGTAGTTTGAAAACAATTTCCTATAATAAGGAACTTGTCGATAGAGAAACATAAGTAAAAATTTCAAATTAATTAAATTTTAAAAAATTATTAGTGTAAAATAATTTATTAAAATTAAATTGGGGGAAATTGTAATGGATCATTATTACTAATAAAAACAAAACTTACCTTTTAAGCATCCATCATAGCCATTACACTAATGGATTAATAAAAAAAAAAGGATATGCATAATGAAATACACTTTTCTTCTTAAACCATGTAATTACCCAAAAAGAAGTATTGTCTTGAGTACAGTATAAACTTGATTATATCATAAATTTGGTCATAATATCACAGTAAAAGCCACAAAATAAACAATATTCTCTGGTCACAACAGGTTTTCATTTGGATTTAGTAGATACATCTTGTTAGAAAATGAGATGAATCTTCTGACCTAAAAATAATATAATTAGTATGAATTTGTATAAACAAACAGTATCTCTACAGTTACACTAAAACAAAGTAATATAACTTACATATCTGATAATAATAAACAAACATTATAAGATAAAAGCCAATATAGGGTAGGTAGTCATATTGGAAAGTCAACATGTAAAAATAAACAATACACATTAGTAAATGAACAAAATAGAATTAAAGTTACTTACCACAATAATTTACAAAAAAGGGATATCTTAATAAGTTTAATTGAATCTGCAGTTACTTTTTCTTTAGTACATCTTAAATTTTCAATATTTACTCTTCAATTACAAACATTCAAATAAATAAAGAGTGTATTTGACATCTTATCTTGTATAGGATCCATATTCAATTATTGTATCACAATCAAAATTTTCCAATCCATAATGAATGCATTTTCATTATAACAATTCACTTTTTCACCTAGTTCTTTTTCAAAATTCTCAGTTTAATCTGAAACAATAAAAAGAAAATAAAAATCAAAAAGTGTTAATGGTTTCCACATGTTTAAGAAATCAACATGTAATTTTAGTTAGTAAAATATTTAAATTAATATTGTAAAAAGGAAGTACTTACAAAATCAAAGTCTTCGATATTGTACAAACAAATATACCAATAGATTGTGAGTACCTAAAAAAGACACAAGATTAATTATAAACATGTAGCAGGTGTGGTGAAATAGATATTGAAAAACTTAGTTTATAAACATTAACAAATGACAATTTATGTAACAAAAAGTATGTAGGATAATTGAGGAAGTTTTTTATATAAATTTTAAAATGTTAACCTTTGATAACACAGAAAATATCAGCTTATATAAGGTATAAGTAATACAAATAACAAAATCTTTTAAAAGTTTAAATTGTAGTTGTTAGGGTTAAAATAGTAAGTTATCAGTTAAAATAGTACTAGTTAAGTGGATTTAGAGTAATTTTAAATATAATAGCTAGTGTTAATTCAAAATTTGAAAGTCTAAAATAAGTTGACAGCTCAAGGAAGTTGTGTATTTTGAATCTAAAATTTCCTAGGAAAAAGTACTTAGAAAATTATACAAACAGAATTTAAGCAAATATAAGGATGAGATCTATCTGTACGTTATCAAAGGTATTATCAGAATTGTGAATTTATTACCTGGATTTTCGGAAATGTAGGTTATTTTTTTTCTGAAATTCGAACAGTTGAAATCCGATGACGTCATTTTTTTGTTTTTTTCCAAGAAGCTATAAAAGGCCGGAGAATCCATGATTAAGCTCTCTTATGTTTTTGGTAGTAGAGCAGTTAACATCTATTCAACTCTCTTATGTTCCTGGTCGCAGAGCAATTAACATCGTATGTATTAATTGATTATCAACTAGAAGAAATTTTTTTTAATTAATTAAAAGCTGTTTATATTAAAGTAATACATGTAATATTAAAAATACATACAGAAAAGTAATCAGCTATTATTAAATTACTTACCAAAGTAATAAACTGCATAAAGCAAGTGCAGATTCCATAGAATTTTAAAGATTAAATTTGAGAGACGTTTCCAAAACGGAACCATAGTAGCCATCTTGTAAATTTGAATACGCTGTTCCATTTGCGGGAGTAAACGAAGCAGAAGCCGATCTCAGTTTTGTTACGTTGCGCATGACAAGGACAATATTTGAAAAACTCTGTTATACAAGGTACGTCCGATAATTAAGGATTTGTATTTTTGTTTTTAATTATTTGCAATTGTAAATTAATATTTTGTATATCATCTCCATTTTTTCATATCCGAATATTTGTTATTTATTTGTACTGAACGTGTGAAAACCAATTAATAATTTTTTTTTTGAAGTACTTGACATTAAATTTATTGTGTATTAGTTATTAAACAATATTTAATTTGAATCCTACCCAAGATGAGAGTCAGACTTTAAATTTCAACTTTAAAATTAAGTAAACTGAGCTAGTTTGAACTTCTGACAAGGCGCCCAAACTTAAAAGTAAAAAGAAAAAGTAAACTGTATATAAAATTAAATAATATTAAATTATCAAATTCAATTAAAATATTTGAAAAAACCAATAAAACAAACAAAAATTTTTAATTATCATAATCAAACAAATAAAAACATATCTAAATAATAAACTTCTTCAGCTGTTAGGTAAAATAAACTATAGCCAAATTTAAATCAGTATAGACAAAATTTAAAACATTATAAATTGACAATACCAACGTGGGATATTAAAAAAATAAAGACTAAAATAAATCTAAATCAGTATACCCAAATTGAAAATCATTATAATATATATATATATATATATATATATATATATATATATGTATATATATAAAATATAAAAATAAAAAATAAAAATAAAAAGATATAAAAAAAATAAGACGTTGTTTTGTTTTTCCTTTTTAACTTTTAACTGTGATCAATGTTTGCAACTAGTTTAGAATGTTTTTTAATAAATTATATATATGTATGAAAGGAAAAACAAAACAACGTCTTATTTTTGCTTTTTAACTCATGCCTCCCCTTAAACAATGTACTCAATAATTCAACTAAACAGTAATTTCCAGGATCTCTCATTTTCTAGACGTTAGCGTTGTAAGGAATCCTCCTTGTTTCTGGTTACATTGCTATCAAGAATATTGTTTACTCTCTAATATCCCATTTCCTATACTCATCCATTAAAACGCCGCAAGAGTTGAACGGCATATAACGCGTTTTAAATAAAGTAAAATACAAGAGCCAGTAATATGTTTCCTCGAGAACCGACGACCTCGCTATGATTTATGGAATATTTTAATTGCAAACATAAATTTCTCAACCCTCACATACCATACAAAAACGTTTAACACGGGGTTATAGCGTTGTATATAATGGGTACAGAAAAAATACGCTTATGGGTAGATATGTTTTTTAATATCAAATATTGATATAAATAATCATATTTATTGATGTAATTTTTCTGATGAGAACTCTATATATGGTACTTATTTAAACAGTTCTATATTTGCTCATGGACAAGAAAGTTGATTGGACATTCGATATGGATTGGAGATGTCCAGGAAAACGACTGTAATTCAATCAGATCAGATGTGGACGCTGTTATAACTTACAGGAAATAAAAAATCGAATAGATTAAGAATAAGAAACCCAGTACACAATAAGAATACATAATAAGCTTAGGATTTTAAGATTTTACATATATAGTTTATTTACGATAAAAAGACGATGATGTCATTTTTAGTTAGTTACTTTTTAGTTTATCAGAATAAATATAAATTTACCAACCGTAAATACAATTTAAATTCAAGGGATAGTACAATTTACAGTCTACGGGTTGGCAAAACTACAAGACGTAAAATCACCTGGTGAAATTCCCCACTATGTTTTTAGTTCATTGACATTTGATCATCTTAGTATTTTCAAATTTATCTGATACTTTTAAATTCAGTGTTTCTTTAAGATTAAAAAAAAACAGTTATTTTCATAACTGGTTATTTATTTATTATTATCTACAGTTATGAGTTATGGATCATTCCTTCGATTATCTACAGTAATTCTATACGTATAAACATCTTTATAAATAAAACTGATAAGTCATTTTTTTATCCTTTAACACTATTTAATTTGGTGTATGTATATTTTTCTTGATCATTAAATATCGGTCCTTTGTTAATAGCTATTATCTCCACCATGTTATCCCAATACGCTGCCAGATGATCACAGCTTATATTCCTTTCAGTCACAAATCACCAATCCCTAGTGCTCTAGAGTTCAACATTGAATCCCCTTCTCTGTAAAATAATTAAATGTTTTTTTGTATCTTATCCATGGTATTTCATAAAAATATACTCCGCAAGTTATTACAAAAGGTAAATAATTGCTTTAAGAAAGATTTCGTAATTAATTTTATATCAAATACAAATCGTGAACTAAAATATAAACTTCAAACAAACATAACTCGTTCAAATCTAGCATAATATTGTAGTCAAATAAAAAGAAGAATGTTGGAGAAACTTCGTTTAACATTTACTAGATTCTAATACTATTTTATATGCTTGGCAACATAGTCCTGTTCTGACAGCTGTGACGTGCAACTATATTTATATTGGACAATATATATAAAATAAATCAATAAATACTGGCCTTTTATTTTTAAATAAATATTTTTGACGCACGACCTAAGAGGCATAGAACAATAAGAAAAAAGAAAGAATATTAACTTTTTTAGTTTTCGTTAAGTAAAGAAAATATTTTGTTTTGCAACGTCTATATGCTTTTCTGCAACTGAAGAACTCTTCCATCCACCGTGCTGTTGTAGAACTTTAAGGTCAGCTCCAGCATTGGCCAACAACGTTGAGGATGTTCTCCTGAAGCAATGACCTGTATACTTTTCTGGTTGGTCTAGTATTAAGAACTCAGCTATTTTCTTAGATGCTCCGCCAACAGTATGTATACCAGCTCTTTGAGACAGACATTTTCCTTGTCTATAACCCACCAAAAGAGCTTTCAGGGTGACGTATTGCCGTAAATTTATTTTCTAAACACATCCAAATAGTGAACCTCATCACTGTTAATCATATCTTTTCGCAGACTTAACTGGAATGATTTGCCCTATTGCTTCCACAGTTTTCTCAGCAATTTCATCTTATTTTAGATCCATTTTCTCCGCAGATACTTCGTGGGTACAGAAAAATTCAATATGTCTGCCTTTATTTACATTGTTACTTGGTAACCGCTGTTGATTTTTTTATTTATAAAGCAAATCAACCATGTTAAGATTACATCAAGTAACATAATTTTTTCACAGCAGTCTACATGACTTCCTAATAAAGTGATCAAATATGTCATTTCATATTTTATTGCGTTTAAAACCAAAGGCAGTTTGAAAAAAACTATAGTTCGATACACGTCCGTCAAGTGATTATTACGGAACTTGATTAGATATTCTTGACTCGGCTCCTTCGTCGTCTCGTCCATAAACATCTATCTCGTACCGTAATAAGTCACTTCCCGGACTTGTAACGTAAATAACTATTATAGTTTTGTTTCTACAGTGATGCTTAGCAGCTCTTGCAAACACATCTCCTTTTCAACCACCTCTACTTAGAAATTAAAGCTTATGACTTTCTTTTATAAATATAGACTATAAGTAAACCAACTCTAACTGTAGATAGTTCTTAGTAATTTACGAGTTATTAGAGGCAATTAATAAAAATAATTTTTAAAAAATATTATATTTTCACTCACAAGTTTGTAACCCAAAAAATTGTATCCTTAAAATGATAAATAATCGGTGTCAGAACTCATCTCTTAAAATAATTTTTTTCAGCCTTACTGTTATACAAGTGGCATACTTTTTGTTATTTGGCTCCTGCTATTACTAAACCAATTAATTAGACTGTTTGTAAATTAACAAAAATATGCCGCTAACAAAAGCATTGTTTTCGGGCATGGCGCAAGTCGTTGGAGATAAATTACATTTTCACCAGATTTATGTAAATGTCCAGTAGTCGATTAAAATAAATTTCCAAAAGCTGGGAGTAAGCATTTTGTTCTCTAACTCGTTTATTTTGTGGATATAAAAACTTTAGTACATTAATCAACATATAAAAAAAATTATCACACTTTCGGCTTATGAAATGTATCTATGCCGTTGATATGGAAACTATTTATAGAATTAAGGTGACTACCCACTACAACGTATCATACTAAGATCGTACTAGGAACGTGTCGGATATAAAAAGTAACACGATACGTTCTGCTATGCCCAATGAAACCGATCGACGGCGTTCTGTGTCCGCATACATCTGATCATAAAGATGTAAATCCAGCAAAATCGATAGGAAACCGTTTCATTCTAGAATGCGTATGCTTACCGGTTCGCTGTTTGTGACAATGTCGTATGCCATGTGTGGATCGTATCGGCACCGGCTCCGTATATGGAAGGCGACGTTGTTAATCCGTAACGAACCTGTCTAGTGGGCATAGTCTTATATTTTTCAATACCAATAATATTCATTCCATTCTTTCTTAGTACGGTCATAGTTTGAAGACCAAGCGGAAAGTCTTAGAATGCTATTACAGACTTACTTGCTTGGATCTCAGTCAAAATCGGAAGATAATCCATCAAGCTTTTAAGCGAAAGAGTCTCGTAGAAAGGTGAATAGACATCTGGTCGATAAAATCTTTACGATTAACAAATTTAAATGGGAAATTAAAAGATCCAAACCTTTTAAATCACCGAGTAAGGACGAAATTTTTCTAGCCTTACTCCAAAATGGGTTGGATCACTTACAGCCGTATTTACAACGGCTTTTTAAAGCCAGCCTTATCCTCGGAGGGGGCAAAGGTGGCTTTTATACCCAATACAGGGAGACGTCTTATAGATGATCCGGTCTTATCGCCCCCAAAAGCCTCATCCGCTGTTCCTCAAAACTATTGAAAAATTAATAGATCATTACGTAAGAAGCGAAAATTTTGCGAGATTGCCGGGTTACAAAAGACAGTTTGCAAATAAAACAGGCAAATCTACTATAAGTGCACTACAATGCTTAACTAAAAGCATAGAAAAGACACTAGTGGCTAAGGAGATAGCCCTTTGCGCTTATATTGACATAGAGGATGCTTTTGACAACACCTCATTTATATCCTTTAAAAGGGAACTAGAAAAGAGGAACATAGAGGCCTCACTAGTACAATGGATAGAGTCAATGTAAATAACCAGGATTACTACAACTAATATAGGAGGAGAGTCGGTGACTGTGGCCGCAGCGAAAGGTTGTCCTCAAAGAGAAGTATTGACCTGGTCGTAACTATTAGGGACAAGCATGATAAAGTTATCTCAAACTTAATGCAAGTTGTTTTAAACATTATAAAGAATTAGTGCCAAAAGGAGGGTCTTAAGGTTAATCCAGGCAAAACAATTTTTATACCGTTAACCAGGAGACGCAGATACTCTCTCACCGCTCCAACCATAAACAATATCGAAGTAAAATTTTCCAAGGGGGTAAAATATCTAGGAGTGATCTTGGATCAAAAACTAACTTGGAACAATCCTATGGTAAAAATATTATCAAAAGCCTTAGTGGCAAGCTGAACTTGCCGCAGGACAGTTGGGAAGACTTGGGGCTTCAAATCGAAAATGATCTTCTGGTCGTATCAAACGATTATCAAGCCCATGGTCATCTATGCTTCATTAGTGTGGTGGCCAAAAATTGAACAATCAACGGCATTTGCTAAGTTGCAGAAAGTGCAACGGCTGGCTTGTCTGGGAATCACAACGTCTGGCAATGACAACGTCCTCACAGCAGCCTTGGAAGTGCAGCATCATGGGGGAGGCTGCAGCTGGTGCCTTACGACAGCAACAGTCAAAAAACTTAAAACCTGGTAATTTGGTTGGTCATCTAAGGATATTGGAAAAAAATCTACTGCCTTCCTTAAACCAAACATTAGACACCATGCCAGTTAAGTTTGACTTTGAGACACCGTTTGAAGTTGATATAGGAAACCACCTTAGGGTTAAAGAAGTCGAACCAGAGCTGGAAGAGGGTTCACTGGTGTGGTATACAGATGGGTCCAAGATAGATGATAGGGTTGGAATGAGAGTAATGGGACCGAATTTTCGGTTGTTCGAATCTCTTGGTAACGCCTCAACTATCTTTCATCTATATTCTTGCATAGAGTCAAGCTTTAAAGGCTTTGAGTTCTTTTACTAATCAGTCAAAGCTAGTCTACGAATGCAAATAATCCCTTAAGAAACTGGCAAGCAAAAATGTCACCCTGATGTGGGTGCCAGGTCATAGAAGGATAGTAGGAAATGAGGAAGCTGATAGTCTTGCAAAAGAAGGGGCTAATAGTCCTTTCTTGGTCCGGAGCCCTTCTGTGGTCTTACAAAAATCCACATGAAGGAATGGAGAAATACGCCAGGAATGAGGCAAGCTAAAATGTTTATATATCATGTAAAAGAGCCAAATGCCTTTTGGATGAGCAAAAAAGATATAAAATTGACCGTAGCTCTTCTTGCGAATGCGTAGCATTGTTCTTCAAATGGCTTATTCCTAGAAGGAGTTGCTCTGCCTCATTATCATTATGAAATTGAGAGTTTGCCCTCTAGAAAGCTGCTTCACTTCGCTAGAAGTATTGGTATTTTAAAGTTCAAGTAGATTAAGGTATGCACAAAAAATCTTCATGGGTCAAAGTGCAGAGAAGTTAAACTAGCTTCTACAACCCAAAACAATCTAATCTAATCTAATCCCAATACGCCTCATTATTAGAAACGTCACTGTCGCCATTATATCCAAAAAACTGTTTCCTTATTGTAGTTAATTTGCATTGAAGATTTATACATTATGTGTTTTCATGTATTTTTTTGTTTATGGGTTATGATAGTGCTAAATAGACACATTATTATTGTTAAGGAATATTTCAAGTCGTATTTAAAAAAGGTTAATTTTGTTTTATATAAAAAAGTTTGCTTGTGAGGTTAAGTGGAAAAAATGTAGAATTCGGTGAACTCTCCGAATTTCACAAAAATTTTATGGGGGGTCTAAGACACCATAATAATTACGAAAATGATTTTTTTTTCCGCGGAAATAACTAGAAAAAGTACAAAAAGCTAAAAATTTCAACCCAAAATAAACATAACCTAACGCTTACCTGTTGGAAATACGGGAATTAATTAATATTTAGCAGCATCAAATGGTTTACAAAAACATTATTTTTTATAATTACATCATTTTTAAGGTCAATAAAATTTCCACAACTTTAATATTTATATAGTTTTAAAAAAATAAATTCCATAATAATTGACTTCATTTCGGACATATATGTCATAATAGTAAAAATATCACCAACTAATGTTATCATGTTGCCAGACTAAGAAATATAGCTATTCTTGTATATTATATATAAATATTAAAAAATGTAGGTACCTTATTATATAGAAAATATAAAAAGTATGCTTGAAATGTGTAGGAAATATTAACCTATCCTACAGTACCAAATTTAATGCATTTATGAATAATAAAAAAATATATAAAAATATTTTATAACATTTTTGGCGCCAAAAGGTTTTCGCGGTTAATCTTTTGGCGGCAAAGCCAATTTTAAGCGCGAAGACATTTTTACAATAAGTTTTCTTCTAATAAACTATAAAGTGGACTAACTGGGATAGGTCCTTTGTCCTTATTTAATCTATTTTTACACTTTCTATACTTTCAATTTCTATACATTCAAATGCATCCAACAATCTATTGTTTGATACATTTTTTAACTATTTTAAACTATCTACATTTACCGAATGGTTTTTGGTAAAAGCATGTTCGGCAATACTAGATTTTTCTATGCGTCCATATTTTAGAGCTAAATGTTCTTTAAATCTAATTTTAACCGATCTTTTTGTTTGCCCAACATACTTTTGATCAGAATCATTACAACTTATTTCATAAATACCGCTTTTTCCAGATCTTCTCTCTTATCCTTCGGATTTCCTAACAATTGTCTCAGGGTGGTACTAGTTTTATGAACTAAACCTAATCCCACCGTACCGAAAATTGTATTCAATCCTTTGGTATACTGAAGGATAAATGGTAATGAAATGAATTTCATATTATTGTGTTCTCGCTGGAAAAAGTTGGTTTCACAAAGATATTTCTTAAAACTATGACGATTGATTAGCTTATGAATTAGTTTTTTTATCATATCCATTAAGTATAGCTATATCCTCAATTAAATTCTTTTCTTTGTTATATCTTGTTTTGCTTAAACAAAAGGACCTATCCCAGATAGTCCCCTTTATAGTTTATTAGAAGAAAACTTATTGTAAAAATGTTTTCGCCCTTAAAATTGCTTTAACCGCGAAAACATTTTGGCGCTAAAAATGTTATATATATATATATATATATATATAATCAGAATGTTTTTGGGGATGTGGCAATAAAACCAATGTGTACTCTTATTAGAATATAATTACCGAGCTTTCGAACCTCTATGGGCTCATTTTCAAGGTATATCTAGGTGAGATTATATATATATAGATATACCTTGAAAATGAGCCCATAGAGGTTCGAAAGCTCGGTAATTATATTCTAATAAGAGTACACATTGGTTTTATTGCCACATCCCCAAAAACATTCTGATTGTACAAATAGTTGGCAAATATTTCTATTAAAATAAAATATATATATATATATATATATATATATTATTAAACCAGAATTAGTCGGCAAATAACAGAAATTTAATTATATATATATATATATATATATATATTAGGATAAATAATTAAGAGTTAAAGATTTAAGAAGTAAAACTTACCTCAATAATTTATAATAAAAGGATATCTTAATAAGTTTCATCGAATCAGCAGTTACTTTTTCTTTATTACATCTAAAGTTTTCAATTTTATAATTTTCACACACAAACATTCAAATAAACAAAGAATGTACTTGACAAACTTATCTTGTATAGGATCCATAGTTTGTTATTTAATCACAATCAAATATTTCCAATTCATAATAAGTCCAAATTCATATAACAATTCACCATTGACCTAGTTTTCTTTTCAAATTCAAATTTTAATCTGAAACAATAAAAAAAGGAAATAAAAATCAAAACTATTAATGGTTTTCATATGTTTAATAAATAAACATGTAATGGGGAAGTCTCCTATATTTTTTTTATTGTTTTAATTAATTCTTAATAGTTAATAAACTAAGGTTTAATTCATTAAACTGTCAAATTATTAATAATTTTCGAAATATTCCTTTATAAAGTAGTGGTTTTTAAAATTTAAAGCGTTGTGTACCCTTTTAACGAATCGGCAACAGCGCACTAACTGCGAAGTGGTAGAAGGTCAATAGACATCCAATACGCTTGCGCTTGGTTTTGTTTGTTCGTGTTTGGAGCTGTGTTTTGGTTTGGTTAGGTTGTATTTTTTGTGTTTTATATCATTTTATTAATTTATTTAGATAAAAATGAAAAAGTGTTTCGTACCTAATTGCTTAAATACGAGTGAAAACTCTAAAAAACTATTTTTATTTGTTCCGAGGCGTCCAGACATAAGAAAACTTTGGTTTGATGCAGTGGGTTTAAAATGCACCAAAACTATTAGACACTGTTGTGAAGATCATTTTAATGTAAGTACTAATTTACTGTCTGTATCTATGTAGCTATTTTTTTTAATTATTATTATTATCATAAATATTAGATAAACGCACATGCTTTTATTGTTGCTTACATTTTTAATATATCTTTATTTCTTTTTCAGCTAAAAACGGACTCAGTGGACTACCAGTTTTATAAAAGAACAAAAAAGAATCCCACCCTTAAGAAACTTAGCATTGTTCCTTATTTACATATATCAACACCTAAATTAATTTCAAGTGATGAGGAATCAAATGAATCAATTGAACCCTGTGATAAAACCTTGGTGCAAGATGAACCATCTGTTGCAATGAGCCTACAAAGTTCAACTTCATCATCTTCTTTACCTTTGGACACATCTTATGAAGTAGAAGAAACTTATTCATCCAGTCATTCTAGTCCACCATCAAGTAGTAGTGATCTTAAAGAACTTAGTGCTAAGAGAGAGATTATAGCAATAAACATGCATCCACGTTTTTACTTAGGCCTAACAAATGATGTTTATTTTTTAGTTAAGCTTATATCTGCTAAAGTAAATATCATAGAAAGGGATATTTTAATTATTTTTAAAAAAATTAGGCTCAACGATGCTTTCTTTAGATTAGGAATAGACTTTGGGTTAAGCAAATCCCAAATAAACAAAATATTTTGTAAAAGTTTACCCATAGTGGAAAGCGTAATGAAACCCTTTGTATTCTGGCCAAGCAGATACCAAATTTTAAAATGTTTGCCAATTCCATTTAGATTTAAGTATTCAAAAGTGGTTTCGATAATAGATTGCTTTGAAATATCTATTGAGAAACCTGCCAATCCAGTCCACCAATCAATGACTTGGTCAGATTACAAGAATGCTAACACAATTAAATATTTAGTTTCATCAACACCCAATGGTTTCATAAACTTTATATCTGAAGGATTTGGTGGGCGAGCATCTGACTTAATCCTTACAGAAAATTGTGGTTACTTAAATGTATTGCCCAATTTTTGTGAGGTTCTTGCTGATAGGGGTTTTAAAAATTTAGCACCTTTATTGGCCCAAAAAAATGTAACATTAATAAGGCCAGCTTCCATTATCAACATGGAACAATTAACAACAGCTCAAGTCAAAGAAAGCCGAAGTATTGCAGCCCTTAGGATTCACATCGAAAGGATAATCAGTCGGATAAGAGAGTTTGCTTTACTAGGACCCCATTCTCAAGTAGACATTCACTTTTTAAGAAATCTTAATGCTTGTGTTAATATTGCAGCAGGCATTATAAATTTACAACCTGCCCTTATAAAATTATAATTAATAAATACATTTATATCAAATTTTGAATACTTTATTTCATCTCCAAACTAATTTAACATACTCAACAAATGATACTCAAGTATCATTTTAATCACAAATCATAGAGAAAAACAAAGTTGAAAGTTATTTGTTATACAAATATTTGGTTACAAAAGGTTTACAATTTGCAATAGTAAGTCAATAGTTTATAAAATGATAGTACTCATAAGGTATCATACATAATACAATAGATTGAAATAAAATAGTAAAGAAACAACCAAGTGTTTGTATAATTATTTGTTTCAATAAACACAAACTTTTAATTTCTCTCCATATGTAATTCATACTTAAAGTATTATTTTCAAAATATTTGCTTTTCTCTATGATTTGTGATTAAAATGATACTAAATCTTTTGTTTTTGAGCGTAAGAAAAATCTTTTAGGACTCATAAAATAATTTTTAATTGTGGTACTACTTTCACACTTACCGTCTCTTTTGCATACCATGTATTTCTTTTATTTACCGCCTGATGATTGTCTGATGTAGACTAAAACTATTTGCCTTTGCTTTGTAATAATAAAGAATTTGTGGTTTGATTCTGAGTTTTATTTATTCAATTTACAATTTGGGAAACTTATCAAATACATATTTTTTCCAAAAATTAGTTGCTTCATCCATAATATTGTTTAATTTATTTTCATTAAAATCATAATAAAAAATATATACCCTTTGGTTTGTTTCAAATTTGGGGTCTGCTATCACAAACATACTTTTTAATTTTTTACAAAACTTCATTTGAAGTAGCAGCTGTGCTTTATACTTGGGGAGGATTTTGTTATCTTTGATGAATGTTTTTAAAGTTTTAATACTTTCCACTACTTTTAAAACACTTTCTTCCAATCTTAAGCCTCGTTCCATTGATTCAGTAGGATTAAATTTTGAAGCTCCAAAAATGTTTTCAACAAGAGATCCATCACTAGTTTTACATTTACTAACTTCATATAATCTTGAAGCAGTAATCCTACCAAATCGAAGTTCATACCAAAGTTTATTTTTAGATTGGTCTCTGGTCTTCTCTTCGGCTTCAAGGCATTCTTCTCTAGTCATATTTGCCATACAATAGTTTATGAAGGAATCTGCACTTTGGGTAAAGTTACCATTTTGGTATTGAAGTACTAGCTGGTACAATGATAGCTTTGAAAATGGTAGTTCCTTCTGCATATTTAGCAATGTACAGTCGGCATTGGTAATTTGTATTTTAAATGCATCTAAAACAGAAGAATTTTGTGGCTTTTCTTCCAAATTACAAATATCTGAAAGTTTTAAAAACTTAAGTGATGTGCCACATTTTGAAAGCTCAGACTTCTTCCAGTAACACAGGGTTTCTGTTGTAGATGGTTCCTCACTTCTGCGTTGCAACCAAAACAAAAAAGAAATAGCATGTTTGCATCCTCCTTGTGCGGAAATGTAGTCTTCACAAACAAATTCAGTTATTTCATTTACTTCCGTATTAATTTTTACATATACGGAATAACCCTTGGCATGGACAGAATGTTCAGGAGTTACAATGCATTTCACAATGCAGGTAGCTTCTTCATATCTAACCTGCACATAACCAATTGCAGAATCACCATAAGATGATCTTGTAGCACTAAAAATTTAAAAAGGTTAAAGAAACTATTTTAAATAAAAAGAATTAACTTACCGAAGTTGTTTTTGACCACTTGACTCTACACTGTGGTACCTTGAATTATTTGAAAAATATAGTGCAATCATGTCGGCCAAGACACTAGGAAGATTGCCTGAATCAGCTTTTTGAAAACCGTCAAGCACTTTTGGAGGAGCCATTAACTTAATACTAAAAGATAAACATTATTTATATGCACAACAATTAAAAACAAATACTTACCACAATAATATTTAAATGAAGTAATAAATTTAAAGTTTATAAATATATATATACTGTCCAAGATAATAAATTCACTAATAAAATATAAAAAAAAGCACAAAACCAAAACACCACCATATGACAAATGTAAGGTAATATCAAAATTCAAAACAAACATTAACCAATCTGGTTTTCGTCTTTATCTCCTGTATAATTTGTGGCCTGAGCTGCTAGAACCATTCAGCCAAGTTCCTTGTCTCTGTAGGAGACCGTCTAATATTATCAGAGCAAAACATTATAAATTTAAAATAATATTGCAGCAGAGTGTTTTATATTATAATAAAAATGTAATATTAGTATGACTATGAGTTGATTTTTATAGTAATGATCCATAAATAAAGTAAATATTTTTTGCGCGGTTGCCACATTTATAAACAAGTACACAACGCTTTAAAAATTAAATACCCGAGTTTAATTATCAATTTTTTCAAAGAAAATATGTAAATTAAGAACTAAAAATTTGGTAATAGGGTTATTTTGGTACTTTCTTTTCATAACGGTAAATGATTTTTTGATATTCGATAGGAGGAGACTTCCCCATTCCAGTAAATCATGCATACCTTAAAAATACCACAAGAACAATTAAAAACATGTAATAAATATAGTGAAATATAGTGAACTAATCCTCATATCTAAAGTGTTGGACTTTATCAAACAAACTTATGATAGAACACTTAGATAGTGCATAGTGAAATAACTATTGAAAAGCTTAGTTTATAAACATTAATAAAAGACATTTTATGTAACAAAAATGTATGTAGGATAATTAAGTAAGTTTTTTATATAAATTTTAAGCTGTGAGTCCTTGATAACACAGAGAATCTCATCTTATATAATGTGTAAGTAATACAAATAACAGAATCTCTTAAAAGTTTAAATTTTAGTTTTTAGAGTTTAAAATAGTAGTTATTAGTTAAAATAGGACTAGTTTAATGGATTTATAGTAATTTTAAGTACAATTGATAGTTTTAATTCAAATTTTGAAAGTCTATAATAAATTGACAGCTCAAGAAATTTGTCTATTTCAAATCAAAAATTTCATAGAAAAATTTCACTTAAAAATTATTTTAATGGATTTTTAGTAAATATAAGGATAAGATTTCATTGTACGTTATCAAAGATACTATTAGATTTGTAAATTCATTACCTTGATATTCGAAAAATTTGGTTAACTTTTGGAAATAACGAACAAGTGAATTCCGTTTTTTACGTCACATTTGTCATTTCCCTGGAAGCCTATAAAAAGGCCAAGAAATCGATGATTCACTCTCTTATCACTCTGGTAGCAGCTGCATTAATATCGTATGTATTAATTGATTACTAAAATAAATTTGCATTAATCAAAAATCAGTTCATGTTGAATTAATACATGTAATATCAAAAAAATACATGCATAAAAGTATTCTAACCTTATTAAATTACTTACCAAAGTAATAAATTGGACAAAACAAAGACAGATTCCAATAGAATTTATAAGATTAAATTCAAGCGTCACTTCCACAACGGGACCTTGGTAGACATCTTGTCTTTTTGTGTATGCTGTTCCATTTCCGAGAGTAAACGAAGTTGAAGCCGATCTTGCGTTGCGCATCACGAGGACAATATTTGAAAAGACTCTGTGATACAAGGTACGCTGATAATTAAGGATTTATATTTTGTTGTAATTGTAAATTAATTTTTTGTATATCATCTCCATTTCCATTATATCAGGATATTCATAAATTTCTTTGTAATAAGCATATGGAAACCAATTGAAAGTGTTTATTATTTTATTTGTACGAGTTCTTTGAGAAACATTTATAATTAAATTCATTGTGTTATAATATTTAAATATTTATTTTAATTTGAATCCTACCCAAGATGAGAGTCAGATTTTAAATTTCAATTTTAAATTAAGTAGACTGAGCTAGTTTAAAAATTTGATAAGGCGCCCAACTATAGAAATACAAAAGAAAAAGTAAACTTTATATCAAATTAAATAACATTAAATTATTAAAAATCTGTAACTAAAGATAAACATTAATATAAAACCTAACTAATTATAAAACAAGTAATAAAACAACTAAATCATTATAAATTGATAGAACCAACGAAGGGTTATTGATAAATTAAACCAAACAAATTAAATTTAAAAATCAGCCCAAATAAATCATTATAAATTGGCGCCCAACGTGGGGCTCGCAAAAATAGTATTTTCACAAATAAAATAAACTAAATTAATAAATTAATAAATTTATAAATTAAACAACGACAACAAGACGGACAAGAAGATGATTCTTCGGATGGAAAGCAGTTAGGAGAAATCAAAGAAGGAGAAGCAGTGCACCAGAGGGACAGAGCAAAGATGGGTAAAATGGATATGAGTGATGAAGAATACTATGAAATAATGGAATTCTTAATAGAATTCAGAAAGGAACTGAACAAAGATAATGAAGTTATAATTAAGGAATTAGATGAAACTAAAGAAAAATTGAAGAAAGAATTTAAAGAAAAAAAAGAAGAGATAAATAAAAATAGTGATAACTTAAAGAAAAAGAGATAAAAATGAAGAAATTATAGGAAGAATGGATGAAGAAGTAGAGGAAACTAAAGAAGAATTGAAGAAAGAAGTTAAAGAAAATAAAGAAGAATTAAAGAAAGAAATTAGAGAAAACAATGAAGATATTGAAACACTTGTAAGGACTTTGAACACAATTTATTTACAAATTGTAAGAATACAAGAATTCAGCTGGTTACAAATTACTAACTGTCACTTTTTACTGTTAAACTTTACAAAAGCTGAACGAACACTAACCCTACTACCGTGAATGACCCGCTTTATATATCAAAATACTTGACATCTCGATTTTTCTAGAAATAACTATTTACTAAAATCTAAATATTACTAGAATGTTCGCGAATAACTACCAACCTAAAATAATTATAAATCATGTCAAGTTCCTGTCAAAACCTTCTTCCTCATTCACGGACTCTACCCTTTATGGCAAGCAGCTACATCAAAACACATGCATTCCTCTCGCGCATCTGTCACAATCATCCGTCACATTAATCCGTCACACATCTGTCACCCGTTACACTGCCCCCTCCTTAGATTCATTCCTCCCGGAATGTGATAACTCTCCGGAGTAGACTTCAGGGTGATCTTCGGAACTGGTCGAACCCCCTACACGAAGTTGCTGTACCTCCCTACTATGGTCACCCTGATATAACGCCAACCTATCATGATGGACTACGACGGGTTTTCCTTTGGGGACTCTAACAATCCGATAGATCACATCATTGATTCTCTTTTTAATCAAATATGGACCTTCCCACTTCTTTTGAATTTTCGGACACACACCCCGTTTCCGTCGAGTATTATAGAGCCAGACCAATTTCCCAGGTTCATAAGTGTTTCCTGTTGCTCGTGAGTCGTAGTACCTTTTCATCCGGTCACTGGAGAGTTGTAGTTTGTGGCGCACCAGTTCATGAATATTTTCGATATTCTTCTGAAGATCTCCGACGTATCCTTCACCGGTTGCTATTTCACCAGGCTTGCTCCCATATATCAAATCGCAAGGTAATCTAGTTTCCCTACCAAAGAGGACTTTCGCAGGTGTCTGACCCGTAGATTCGTTGACAGCCGATCGGATAGCCATTAAAAATAGCGGAATATGTTTATCCCAATCTTTCTGATGTTCTGAGACCACTTTCGATAAATAATTTGCAATGGTTCGGTTCATTCGTTCAACCATTCCATCAGACTGTGGATGCATCGCTGTAGTTCTAGTTTTAGGGATACCTAATCGTTTGCAGACTTCTTGAAATATCTTGCTTTCAAAATTTCTTCCCTGATCTGCGTGCAGCTCCAACGGTACCCCAAAACGGCTAATGAACTCGTTGACCAGAATATCGGCCAAGGTAGGGGCTTTTTGGTTGGGAACAGGGTAGGATGGACTTCCGACAAGGTATTCATCTCTGCTTTAGGTTTACGATTAGGTCCATTGCTAGCAGCACACGTCGTGCATTTGCGGCACCAATCTTTAACATCGTTGGAGCAATTAACCCAATAAAATCTATCCCGGACTTTTTGCAGCGTCTTTGTAATACCTAGGTGTCCTCCAGATATGTCATCTTGAAGTTGTTTTAAAATTTCCGGCACCGTACTTCTTGGGACCACAATTTGTTTCTTGATTTCTGAGCCATCAGGGTTTTCAACTATCCTTTTAAGGAGCCCTTCGTCTAAAGTCAAAGAATTCCATTGGGCCCAATAGGATTTTAAGATCGGAGAGGACCATGATACCTCTCGCCATAGGGGACGCTGTCCCGTTCTTTTCCATTCCAGGATCTTCCTAATAACGTGATCGTTGTTTTGTTCCTCTTCCATTCTGGAGCACAAGTCGTCTGGCACCACTTTTATTAGAGCGAGCTTCTCGTTTTGTTCGAGTCGACTGCAATTTGTGCAATTAGGTGGGCATGGCCTTCGAGAAAGTGCATCGGCGTTACGGTGCTTAGTTCCAGGTCTATGTTCGATTTCAAAATCGTATTCCTGGAGTTTTTCCAACCATCTTGCTATCTGCCCCTCTGGATTTCTTAAGCTCAGTAGCCACTTTAAACTGGCATGGTCTGTTCTAATTAGGAATCTTTTGCCATATAAGTATTTGTAGAAATGTTCCACAGACTTCACAACTATGAGGAGTTCACGTCTCGTTACACAATAGTTTCTTTCGGATTTTGATAATGTCTTGCTAAAATATCCTAGAACTCTTTCTTTTCCGTCTTGAAGTTGTGAAAGTATAGCTCCGATTCCCACATTGCTAGCGTCGGTGTCCAGAATAAGTCTGCCGTCAGGACGAGGATAAGCGAGAACAGGGGCCGAAGTCAATTCTTTCTTTAAAAATTCAAAGGCCTTTTGGCATTCTTCACTCCAACAAAAAGTCTTATCTTGCTCAGTTAGTCTCGTTAAGGGCTTGGCGATGTCTCCAAAATTTCTAACAAATCGTCGGTAATATGAGCAAAGACCCAGGAAGCTGCGAAGTTGATGCTTATCAGAAGGGACCGGCCACTCTTGAACGGCTTGAATCTTGGCGGGGTCTACAGTAACGCCATTCTTGCTTACAACATGTCCCAAATAACTGACCTGTCTCTGGAGCAAGTTAAATTTCTTAACATTCAATGTTAGATTGGCCTTTTTCAGTCGTCGAAAAACTTCTTCTAGGTTAGCGAAATGTTCCTTAAAATCCTTACCCATGATAATGATGTCATCTAAGTAGACCAAACAAGATTTCCAGGATAAACCTCGAAGAATAGTTTCCATCAACCTTTCAAAGGTAGCAGGAGCATTGCATAAGCCAAATGGAAGGACGGTACATTGCCACAAACCTGATCCACTAGTGAAGGCGGTCTTCTCTTTATCAGAAGGATCCATTTCAACCTGCCAGTATCCGCTCTTTAAGTCTAACGTAGAGAAAAGGGTAGATCCACCTAAGGCGTCGAGGGCATCGTCAATCCTCGGAAGGGGATAACTATCCTTCTTCGTAACCTCATTCAACTTTCTATAGTCAACGCAGAACCGCATTGATCCGTCTCTTTTCCTTACCAATACAACGGGAGAAGCCCACGGACTATTGGAGGGTTCAACTATTCCATCCCGCATCATTTCTTGGAGGGCCTTGTCCGCTTCTTCCTTTTTAACTTGAGGCAATCGTCGGGGTACCTGACGAATCGGACGTGCATCGCCAGTCTCAATCTTGTGCTTTACTATGTCGGTCCTTCCCAGCTTACTTCCAGAACCGAAGACAGGTTTATAGCGGTAGATTAAATCTCTTACCTGCTTCTTTTTTTTTATTTTTGACAAAGATGGGTCTAACCTAGTCATTAATTGTTCTATGTCGTTGGTTCTGTCTGATTCAAAGGATCCTACCTGGTGAATCACGGCCGTTACCGGTTCCAAGGTTCCGATTTCGGTGTTCTTTCGCAGAAGAACTGGATGATCATTCATGTTAATGATTCGGATTGGTACTTCTTTGGCTGATCTAACAAGAGCTTTTCCGACCAGAAGTCCTCTTCCCAATATCTGATCATGATTCTTGGGTTCTACCATAGCTGGGGTTCCATCCTGCTCTACTTCCTCTAGTCGTGCTGTTACAATACATTCGCACGTTGCTGGAAGCTCGATGTCGTCAGATAGTTTCAACGGGGCGATAGCTTCATGTTTTCGATGTACAAGCAATTCTTCCTTTTCCGTATGAAGTATCCGTCGTCCCAAATCCAAGTGAAAACAACAGTTGTGCATTACGTCCATACCCAGGATAGCATCTTCATCGATATCAGCCACCAATATCGAATGAGAAAGACAAGTTGAACCAAACTGTAGAGACACGTTAACCGCAGTTTCCAACTGATGGGAGACATCTTCCTAGCCACGACAACTGTCGGCCGTACCACAGTTTTTGTAGCTCCAGTATCCACCAGCATGTTGTATCTCTTTCTGTCAATCAGGGCTTCGACATATAAGCTGCCTGCTTGGTGTTTTAAAATTGCTATCTTGACCGTAGGAAGGGCTTTGCAATGGTTTGGGGTCGTTGCCGCAGAAGACGTCTCCTTGCATGGACATGAGTTTTTCACGTGCCCTAGTTCTCCACAATTCCAACATCGTATAGGTCGCCGTCTCCTGGTGGGTAATAATTTCATTAGCCTTTCCACTAATCCATCGACATCGCTGGCGGGTGCTATCACGTTGTTGTCATCAGCAGTCATCTCCCTTATTCGTGTAACTCCCCGTGATGCTTCCGTTGCCGCTTCGAATTCAAGTGCAATGGTTAACGCGTCGACAAGGTCTTTTGGTCAGACCAACCGTACAGCTCTTGGTAACTCCGGATCCCTAAGGCCATCGGTAAATGTTTGGACTGCTAGAAACTCCAGGAACTCTTCTGCTGCTGTCGGATAAGCAAATCGAACCATTGTAGCTACCTCTGCCTCGAACTCCTGGATAGATTCTCCACTCTTCTGTTTACGGTTCTTCAGCTGTGTTCGGTACACGGGTTGTAGATGGGTCTGACCATACCTCATCTCCAGGCGATGTACTAGTAGCTCGAAGTTGTCAGCTTCGTCGGGCTTAAGGGAATGCAAGACATTCAAAGCATCGCCTCGCAACGCTATGGTTAGCGATATTGCCTTCTCCTTGGATGACCATCCGTTCGCCCTGGCCGCCGCGTCGAATTGCTTGACGTAGTTGGACCACGAAGTTGTCCCATCGAAGATAGGAGGTTTCATTGTTGATCGCATCTGTGCAGTGTCTCCGCTTCCCCGTCGTTCGACATCCACGCTGAAGGTTTCCATTCTTTCCGCATCTCCCTCGCCACGGTGGACGTAGCGATCTTGCCGAAGGACCTCTATTTCTTTCTGAAGTTGTTAAATCATCGCATTCATTTTGGTATCTTCATTGCGTAGTTCGGCTACTTGTTGGGATTGCTCACAACGTAGAGTCGATATTTGCTGGGATCGTTCATTTCTTAAGGTGGATATTTGTTGTGAAACATAGCTTGACAACTCTTCACGCATTTGATGGACCAGTTCTTCTTGTTTCTTCATCTGCTCCTCTTGCTGGCTCTTCATTTGATCTTTCAGCTCTTCTTGTTGACTGGAAATTCTAGTAGCAAGCTCTTCTTGCTGGCTTTTTATTTGATCTTTCAGCGCTTCTTGTTGACCCTTTATCTGATCTTTCAGCTCTTCTTTTTGACCCTTTATCTGATTTTTCAGCTCTTCTTGTTGACCCTTTATCTGACTGGACAGCTCGGACATTGCTTTGTGCATAGGATCTTCGAATTCCACCGAGTCAGGGTCAATATTTATACTTAAATAGTACTCACGTAATCTGTTGATTAAAACAGTTTTTCCTACGGTGGTATCCAAATCCAATTCTTCCAACTCTCTTCTGAGCTCAGCCACCAACAGTTCACTTAACTTCTTTCCAGGCATTCTTGCTTCTTCACCCCACACCTGACACCAATTTGAAACACTTGTGAGGACTTTGAACACAATTTATTTACAAATTGTAAGAATACAAGAATTCAGCTGGTTACAAATTACTAACTGTCACTTTTTACTGTTAAACTTTACAAAAGCTGAACGAACACTAACCCTACTACCGTGAATGACCCGCTTTATATATCAAAATACTTGACATCTCGATTTTTCTAGAAATAACTATTTACTAAAATCTAAATATTACTAGAATGTTCGCGAATAACTACCAACCTAAAATAATTATAAATCATGTCAAGTTCCTGTCAAAACCTTCTTCCTCATTCACGGACTCTACCCTTTATGGCAAGCAGCTACATCAAAACACATGCATTCCTCTCGCGCATCTGTCACAATCATCCGTCACACATCTGTCACCCGTTACAATATAAATAAAAATATTGATGACCTAAAGAAAGATTTAAATAAAACATTAGATAAGAAATATGATGAGAATAAAGAAGAAATGGATAAAAAGTTTGATAAGAAATTTGATGAAAATGAAGAAAATATAATAAGAATGGACAAAGAATTAGATAAAACTAAAGAAGAATTAAAGAAATAAATTAAAGAAAATAAACAAGATATAAACCAAGGTAATGAAGAATTGACAAATGGTTTGAATAAAGCATTAGACAAGAAATTGGATGAAAGTGAGGAAGAAGAAATAAGAAATATGAAACAAGAAGTTAGAGAAGAAAATATTGAGAGGATTATGGAGTTAGAAGACAGACATATGAAACCAATAAAGGAATTAAAGAATAATGAAAGTGACTTAAAGAAAGATATTAAAGAAAATATGGATAAAGAAAGAAAGAATTTAGAGGTACAAGGACAAGCAAAAGAAGGAAAGCTAGATGAACAAGAGGAAGTAGGACATGAAGAAGAAAAACAAGAACCAGGACAGCAAAAGGTACAGGAAACCAAGAGTGCAGAAAGAAATGATGATGCAATTATGAAGTTTTTAATGGAGATGAATGAAAGTTTCAATAAGAAATTAGATACAAATAACAGAAAATTAGAGGATAAAATGGATAGAAAATTTGATGAAAATAAAGAAGAAATGAAAAGAGATTTGAATGCAAACTAAGAAGAAATTAAAAAGGAAATGAAACTAGAACTAAATAATATGGAAAAGAAGATAGACGAAGGAAAAAAAAAAGTTTAAATGAAATGAGAAAAATTCGAGAAGAAATTCGAAGTATGAGACAAGAAGTTAGTAATGAAAGAATAGAAACAATAATGGAAGTTGAAAATATACAAGATAATAAAGAAAATAATAAAGTTTTAAATAAAAAGAATTATGAAGAAAAGAAATTTGAGAAAACAGAAAATGCAGAGGTAACTAATGAAATTTTAAAGGAAATAGACAAAAACAGAGACAAAGAAGTTGAAATGGAACAAATTAAGACAAATAAAATAATGATAATTGATACCATATATGATATACAAGAAAATAATGAACAATATAAAAGTAAAAATGACATAGATGAACACAAACACAAGACCAATTCAAGAATAATTATAAATAGAAAAAAAAAGTTGTGGTTGGTGTTGGAGCTGGTACCAATTTTGGGGGTGTAGTTTGGAGGTCCTTCGACGTTACTTCGTCAGCCGATTTTCGGGATTATCCTCCGACTGGCCATTCAATGTTTTCTCGGTAAGGAAGATTCAGGAGGCAAACCAGGAGTGTGTTTGGTATTGGATTGGAGAGAAAACAAAACCGCAAGGGATTATTCTACCTGTATGCCACAACAACCAACAACTCCTTTTGATTGGGACACAATTGCTCACTGTAGGGAGTGTAAGAAATCCAACGATATTTACGAAGGCTGGACGCCATTTCGCCAACCACGTGTTTGCCCTGTGGAGTTTACGAGTCGAGAAGGCCCTGCGGAATTGCAGGTAGGCACTATTTGGTATATTTAGCTAGAAATGAGTTACTTATAGTTATAGAAAGTGTTTTTCTTTGTGTTATTTTTTTGCTAGGGAAAAAAAGGTTAAATTTAAAATAACGAATATTTTCTTCGTTAAGGGTTCTTGTTGGAGGTCCAACGAGGGATTAAGACAAAGAGGCCGGATTTCTCCAGGATGTCAATACATTCATCAGGTGGTAATGTGAAGACTATTGGTGAGAGTATCTCATATTTGTTTATTGGGAGGGTTTATATTTTTTTTGTTAGCGGATTTAACTAGATGTAAGGTTTTATATTAGTATTAGAGTAATAGCATTATGTTGAACATTGAAAACCCCTAGCTTGTTAGCATATACTGGAAGATACCTGATTCTTGTGAGCGTATTAGACATGGCCATGACTAGAACGACAACGTTCAAGGTATAAGTTAATGATAAATGGTTGGTAAAATCAGAAACTAGGTTTTGCTCATACCAAGTCAAGCTTTTGTATCTCTTTAACACTTTGATAACGGTATCTCGATTTAAACTTTACTTGTAAGTATATGTTTGGTAAATATTTCTTGAGGCTAGGTTGGGGGGTAAAAAGTATGTTTCAATAGTAGTTTGTAAAGATATTGTTATTGTTTCATTTTTTGTTTGCTTTAAAATTGTGGGTTTAAAATATGTCAATGTTACCTATTTTGCTTTAATTAAGATTGATTTATTAGTAATATTTTGATAATTATTATCTTGTTTTTGGGATGTCATTCATTCTAGCTTGTTGAGCTTGGTGTTTAACATAAATGAGGTTTTGTACAATATGTGATTACATCTCATTGAGTATTTTTTTATATATATACATAACTATTCTTTTATACTGCCACTAAGGCACATTATTTTTGTGTATCCTACAGTGCATTAGTACATCCTGTAACACATTGGTGTATCCTAGATAATAAATTGGTGAAGTTAAGGAAGGTTTTATTTCATTTTGAATCATTTGCTATGTTAATGGTTTGGAGGGTAGTAATTTACTACGTCGTCGGTCAGGTTTTAAACATAGCTGGCGCCCTATTTTAGATCTGTGACTTTTGAAAGAGACCCAACCCGTCTCCACTGCAGTTTAGCCGCGAGCCGACTTAGGTTGACACAGACAACCTTCTACACTTATAACCTGAGGTAGGTATCCTAGCTTGATAGGGGTAGTAAGAGTAGCTACTGGAAAAAGGTAAGGTTAGAAAAGTGGCGCCCAACGTGGGGCCCGATTGGTCAAAGTTCTTTCAGATAGTTGACACAATTTATTTTGTAGGATTTGGAGTTTAGGCAGTTTTGATCGGAGTGTGTTTATAGAAACTTAGTTGTTGTTAGTCATCTTGTAGGGTACAATTGCGTGCAAAGTAGGTCACAGGTATAGCATAGTTGAAGTTAGGTTTTATAGAAGCTGTGACGGAAGTGTAGGCTAAATACTTTAGGTATCTATCCACTGTTACAGTTGGTCGTAGGATTAGATTAAGTTAAGGGAGGGATTACGGCAAGTAGTAGTGAACAGTTTGGAATTTTCTTGGGGTTTATAACCATTTTTATGATAGGTTAGGAATCTAGTTTAGCTTGTTCTTTGTTGGTGGTGTATTGTCCATACTTTCTGGTCACTTAGTATAGTGCTAAGCCTATTTTCTCTGTTGTCTCATTTAGCACGTGGTTGTAGTTATCATGCCTGGTAAATTCGCTGTCAATCGCCTTGATAAAGATGAGCTGGAGTTTGAACTACGAGTTCGAGGCATCGACGTTGGTACAGTGGATGAAATGAGGCCGAGGTTGTCAGCTGCTTTACGGTTGGAAAAATGTGGTGATACTTTTAGGTATCCTGCTCACCCATTTTCCTGGGAGGAGGATAGGGACGCTATTGAAACCAAATGCAGGGACTTGGAAAATCTATTGGCTACATTCTCGAATGTACGCAGCGATTCGGACGCCACCAAATTGAGTACTAAACTTCAGCACATAATGGGAAGAGTTGATCGAATGGAGACCGCTGGAGAGGAACAAGGGAAGGTGAAGTCTTCGTTGTTGACACGTGTGCTAATGTTGAATGAGGGTTTGCATAATCTTCTACATCCAGTTCCATCGGATCCAGTTCCGCCAGTAGTTAGTGTTTTTACCGGTCTCAGCCAATCGTTCCAAGCAGGTTTGGAAGCAGCCGCTGGCTCGTCACCCAATGTGTCTGCTCAATCAGAACGAATTCAGGGAAGTTTTTCTTCATCGAAGATGTTACCCCCACATAAGTGGGTGATTGCGAAATTTTCTGGTACGGGAAAATCTCTGTCGGTTTCTGCATTTTTTGAGATGGTTGATGAACTTAGGGTAGCTCGTAATGTATCCAAGGAAGTGTTGTTGGAGGCAGGCATCGATTTATTCTGTGAGAAGGCCTATCAGTTTTACAAAGACGTTCGCTCTCGGGTTAGCAGTTGGGATGAGTTGGAAAGGGAATTCCGCAAAGAATATCTGTCCGCGCATCATAGTGAAGCTTTATTCGAGGAATTAAGGGGACGTACACAACATCCATCGGAAACTATTGGAGTCTATTTGGCGATTATGGCTAAGGATAATAAAAAACTCTTCGTTTTAACAAAACTTCCAATATTTATTTAAAAATTGCTTTTTTAAAGGCTCAATGACAGCTGTTTCGCTATGAAGCATCGTCAGATTGACATTTAAGTTACATTTTGTTTGTTTGTAGCTAGGTACCTGATGTTTAGGTAGTATTAAGGCTAGACCAAGTATGGAAGTAATAAGACATAACAATATTAAAGCCTAGATGTTATTAGCCCTAAGGGATTATCCTGGATGAATTTCTCTCCAAGATCAGTATAACTGTGCAATGATATAGAAAAACCAGGAAAAAACTATATCATGCTGATCTTTACAATAACTTAATATATTTGTGTTACAATTACGTCTTATCTATGTATAAAATGAAGACTCAATCAAAGCAAACACTTTAAAAGTGGAGAACTTCCCAGATTTATTTGTTCATTAACAACTTTAAATTGTGGATCTGCTAGATGTCTTTTTATTTCAAGTTCTTCAAGGAAATCTAAATTTTGTTTTTTATTACAAATGTGTAGTATTTGGATGTCATTGGTGTGAAAGAGTGAGGTTGGATGTTCAAGTAGGTGTTTTGCATAATTTGACTTATCTGGTTGTTTTAATCTATATGCTCTTAAATGTTCGTTAAATCTTACTTCAAAATTCCTTTGTGTTTGACCTATATATACAGCATTACACTTTGGACAATTAATTTTGTAAACACCAGATTTTTTTAATTTAGGTAATTTTGTTTTTACATTTAACAATTTTGTACCAACATTATTTTGTGTTTTAAATGATATTATTGCTGATGTTGCCGAAGATATTATTTTTGATATTTTATTGGAAATACTTCCACAATATGTAATATTTTTATAACTTTTAATTTCTTTAGTTTGTTTAGGAAATATTAGTTGTAGTGCCACTTTCTGTTCTTTTTTATTAATTAATGTATTTATCAAATGAATTGGGTAGCCATTAGATGTAGCTATTTGTTTTATGATATAAATTTCTTTATCAAAGTTAATTTTGTCCATTGGAATTGAAAATGCCCTATGTATCATAGAATTATAAGCTGCTAATTTATGTGTTATAGGATGATTTGAATTATATGGTATGGTTACATCTGTTTATGTTGGTTTTCTGTATATTGAATAATTTAGTAAATTATTAACTTTTTCAATTTTTAAATCTAGAAAATTAATTGAATTATTTTCTTCAACTTCTAAAGTAAAATTAATTTTAGGATGCAAGGTATTAATATAATTAAAAAATATATCTAATTGTCGTTCGCTACCTACAAATCCTGCTAACACATCATCAACATATCTATACCAAAATACAATATTGTTTTTATAACTAGAATTAAAGATTTTGTTTTCTAAATTATCCATAAAAATATTTGCTAAAATTGGAGAAATGGGACTTCCCATTGGAAGACCCTCATTTTGAATATATACTTTTATCAAAAGTAAAATAATTTTGACCAATGCATACATTAAATAAGTCAATTATATCTGATATTATTCCTGGATGGATATTTTTTTCATCTAATATCTTTTTAACTAGAACTATATATTCTTTAGGAGGAATGGACAAAATTAACTTTGATAAAGAAATTTATATCATAAAACAAATAGCTACATCTAATGGCTACCCAATTCATTTGATAAATACATTAATTAATAAAAAAGAACAGAAAGTGGCACTACAACTAATATTTCCTAAACAAACTAAAGAAATTAAAAGTTATAAAAATATTACATATTGTGGAAGTATTTCCAATAAAATATCAAAAATAATATCTTCGGCAACATCAGCAATAATATCATTTAAAACACAAAATAATGTTGGTACAAAATTGTTAAATGTAAAAACAAAATTACCTAAATTAAAAAAATCTGGTGTTTACAAAATTAATTGTCCAAAGTGTAATGCTGTATATATAGGTCAAACACAAAGGAATTTTGAAGTAAGATTTAACGAACATTTAAGAGCATATAGATTAAAACAACCAGATAAGTCAAATTATGCAAAACACCTACTTGAACATCCAACCTCACTCTTTCACACCAATGACATCCAAATACTACACATTTGTAATAAAAACAAAATTTAGATTTCCTTGAAGAACTTGAAATAAAAAGACATCTAGCAGATCCACAATTTAAAGTTGTTAATGAACAAATAAATCTGGGAAGTTCTCCACTTTTAAAGTGTTTGCTTTGATTGAGTCTTCATTTTATACATAGATAAGACGTAATTGTAACACAAATATATTAAGTTATTGTAAAGATCAGCATGATATAGTTTTTTCCTGGTTTTTCTATATCATTGCACAGTTATACTGATCTTAGAGGGAAATACATCCAGGATAATCCCTTAGGGCTAATAACATCTAGGCTTTAATATTGTTATGTCTTATTACTTCCATACTTGGTCTAGCCTTAATACTACCTAAACATCAGGTACCTAGCTACAAACAAACAAAATGTAACTTAAATGTCAATCTGACGATGCTTCATAGCGAAACAGCTGTCATTGAGCCTTTAAAAAAGCAATTTTTAAATAAATATTGGAAGTTTTGTTAAAACGAAGAGTTTTTTATTATCCTTAATAAGATGGACTTCCAAAAAGTAAGGGTTAGTACAATCAATTTGATTATGGCTAGTTATTTTAGTAGGCTGAAGTGCACTATACCAGAGGAGACAAGGTTGGCAATAATTCTGAAGAACCTACATCCTTTCTATCAGGATAGACTTAGGGACCCCATGCCAACTACGTTGGAAGAGTTAAGAATAGTGTGTAGACGGATGGAGGAGAGAAGGGACGCTATAAGGAATTACGTTGAACCTTCAGGGAAACGGACTAATGTCTTGGAAAAAGATTTAGCTTATGTTGAGGTAGATAGTGTTAGTAGTGGGGAAGCTGGTCCGTCTAATCGCAGGCCTATTGTTGAGTATCATAAAAGGCAAACGAAGGTTATTGCTTGTTTTAATTGTGGGCAAGATGGCCATAAGGCTATAGGATGTACGTTACCCCGAAAACTGCAATGTTATGGTTGCAAAAAGGATGATTTTACGAGGAAGACGTGTCCCAATTGCAGTAAGCATCAGGGAAACGAATAGCAGCACCTTTGGATAGTCGTAAGAAGGATGCGGAGAGACATACGGCTACTGTACAACCTATTTTGGATTTCATTATTGACCATGCTGAGAATGATGAACGACCCTACCTTAAAGTCAAAATTTTGGGTAAAGAAGTCTTAGGCCTTTTGGATTCAGGAGCATCGAGGACAATCGTAGGAAGTTTAGGGTGGAAAATATTGCAGACTTTAGGTTTAAAAATTGACTCCTCTAAAGCTATAACTTGTCGCGTAGCTAACGGTGAAACCTGCGTAGCAAGGGGTGAATGTTTAGTACCTTTTATGTTAAGGGATCGTCTTAGAGTCTTGCCAGTTCTAGTTGTTATGGACGTACCTCATACCTTGATTCTGGGTAGTGATTTCTGGCGTATCATGGGGATAGTTCCTGATTTGAGGCATGATGAGTGGAAGTTTTCAGATTCACCTGTCGTGATATCAACTGTAGATCATTTACGAGACCAAACTGTTTTGACGGATTTGCAAAGGGTTCGACTCGAGGCGGTAGTTAGTAGAAATAAGGAGCTTCTGGGAGCTAATCTTGGCTGCACTGATATGGTCGAGCACACGATTGTCTGTAATGCGGCGCCTATTAAACAGAGGTATTACCCGGTTTCTCCGGTGATTCAAGATCATATAGATAGGGAACTCAAAGAGATGTTAGCTCAGGGAGTGGTAGAAAGGTCACATAGCCCTTGGTCATCGCCCATTGTGATGGTAAAGAAGAAAGATGGTACCTACCGATTCTGCGTAGATTATCGGAAACTGAACTCGGTTACTGAGAGAGATAGTTACCCTTTACCCTATATGTCAAATATTTTAGATAAATTGAGGAATGCTCATTATCTGTCTACCCTTGATATTAAATCGGCATACTGGCAAATACCGGTGGCTGAGTCGTCACGCCCTTTCACTGCGTTTACGGTACCCGGTCGTGGGCTGTTTCAGTTTCGTCGAATGCCGTTTGGGTTGAGCAACAGTCCAGCTACTTGGCAACGTCTCATAGATCGCGTATTAGGACCGGATTTAGAACCACATGTATTTACGTACTTGGACGATATTGTGATTGTGACGGAGACTTTTGAGACACATCTTGGGGTGTTGGAAGAAGTGTTTCGTCGGTTGAGAGATGCTAAGTTAACTTTAGGTTGGGATAAATGTCATTTCTGTCGCCCAGAGTTAAAATACTTAGGTCATGTTGTCGATAAGATGGGTATTCATGTCGATCCGGAGAAGGTAAAGGCTATGTTGAATATCCCTGCGCCCAAAACTGTTAAAGAGACTCGCAGTATTTTAGGTTGTTTTAGTTGGTATAGACGTTTTGTGCCAGATTATACCACGCTAATTTCGCCGATCACGGCATTGTTAAAGAAAGGAAAAAAGTTTGTTTGGACTGTCGAGTGTGAGGAATCTTTCCGCAAGATTAAAGATTATTTGGTAGCAGCTCCTGTGTTAAATTGTCCCGACTATAGTCTCCCTTTTGTTGTTCAGTGTGATAGTTCAGGGTTTGGCCTTGGAGCCGTCCTACTACAACCACATCCGGATGGGGATCGAGTAATTAGTTTCCTGAGTCGCTCGCTTAGTCGCCAAGAGCGGAATTATTCCACCACGGAGCGTGAGTGCTTGGCTGTCCTTTGGTCGATCGAGAAGTTACGACCGTATTTGGAAGGGGTACCCTTCACGGTGACAACCGACCATGCATCTTTAGTTTGGTTGCAGAACTTAAAGGATCCTACGGGCCGGTGGGCTCGTTGGGCGGTCAGACTGCAGCAGTACGATTTCCGTATTGTACACCGCCGAGGGAAGGATCATATAGTTCCAGATGTGCTTTCGAGGTCAGTGCCGATGGTAGATGTTGTAGGGGTACACAATGAAGATCGTTGGTACGATAAGATGTGTGACTTAGTGTCAAGCAAACCGTTAAAATATCCGCAGTGGAGAGTGGGAAATGGTAAATTGTTCAAGTATGTTCGCTCTACTCCTTCTTTAAGTAAGGGGAATGAAAACTGGAAGGAAGTAGTTCCTCGGTATCAACGCAGAGAGATTCTGAAGCAGTTGCATGATGATCCTTTGGCTGGACATGGAGGTGTGTTAAAAACTTATAAGAGGGTGTGTGAATGCTACTATTGGCCTAAACTAAAATCAGATGTTGTGAGGTATGTAAAGGGTTGTCAGGTTTGTGCTGCACATAAGGTAGATCAATCAGGCCCCAAGGGTTTAATGACGGCGCAACCGCGTGCCACGCAACCGTGGGAAATAGTGGCGACCGATTTAATGGGACCTTTTCCTAAATCTACTCAAGGATATCGATTCATATTAGTTGTAATGGACGTTTTTAGTAAGTTTCCGCTGGTTTTTCCGCTAAGATCATCTAAAGCACCCCATGTGATTAGGAAAATCGAACAGGATGTTTTCCTCCTTTTTGGTGTCCCTAGATTGCTTCTCTGTGACAATGGACCACAATATACTTCTCGCTTGTTTAAAGACCTAATGAGAAACTATGGCGTTACGGTACGGTATAATGCTTTATATCACCCTCAGGCTAATCCCACGGAAAGGTATAATCGGACGTTAAAGACAATGTTAGCTTCGTATGTATCAGATAATCATAGACATTGGGAGAATAATCTTGCCAAGGTAGCGTGTGCTACACGAACAGCTTATCATGAGTCAACGGGTCAAACACCTTATTTTGTTAATTTTGGAAGAAAAATGATTTTAAATGGTCAGGAGTTTAGCAAGATGAAGGAAGTTCGGGCAATAATAGATGGACAGGAAGATGAGGAAAGTGGTGCAGAGAGAACGCAGGGAATGAAAAAACTTTTTGAGGACGTTCGTATCCGGTTGGATAGGGCGTCGAAGAAGAATGAAAGGGTATATAATTTGCGCAGAAGGCAGGTGGAGTTTCTACCGGATTAGTTGGTGTGGAGAAAGAATTTTACGTTATCGGATGCCACGGCTCATTACACAAAGAAGCTTGCACCTCGTTGGGTTGGTCCTTTTTATGTGCGTAAGAAGGTATCACCTTGGACTTACAACTTAATCGATGAGAACGGTGTCGACCAAGGAAACTACAGTATTAAGGATTTAAAGGCGGCTAGCGCCGCAGAAAACTTAGATGAGTAAGTTTTCTTCAGGTTGGGGGGGTGATGTAACAATCCAAATTTGAGCCTAAAAGAAGTCAGTTAGATAATCTCTGTCCGTATGAAAAACTATAACTTACCGTATTGTTTAATACATTTCCTTGTTTTGTTCTTTAAAGTATTTCTTATTAATGTAACTAGTTCACCTGACTATTAACGTTAACTATTATCTTTGTTTTGTTCTTTAAAGTGTTTCATATTAATGTAATTAGTTCACCACACTATTAATGGTAGTTGGAAGTATTCAGTGCTTTATCTGTATGGGTACTGGAACAGTTGAATTATTATTACTTTATTATAAAGGTTCGTAAATATTGTACATGTTTTGGTATAAGTGCAAAACATCTGTTTACTGGCATATAAAATATTGTTCGAAATTCGCTTACCTTAGAATTCTCATTATTATATTTCTTTTGACCTGGGTTTCCATATTCGAATTGATTTATAAAGATATTATTATCTAGCTTGATTGATTTTTGTATTGATTCCAGTTTGGTTATGTAGTTGGAATTGTTTTGACAATCGAAACTCGAAAGTCTCTGAGTGCTACGTTGCCGTATTTCTAGTCAGGGTAGATGTAAGATGAGTTGCCTATACGGTTAAATAGAAATGTGGTTTGTCTTGGTTTTGTAATAGGGAAAATTAGATTCATAGGGTTATATATAAGGTTTTAGGGTTAAATGGGTTTTAGGTGAGTTGGTCTTAATCTTTGTCATTTCGGGGAAACGATAATTTGGGATGGTAGTGCTACCGGTCAGATCGAGGCCACTTGATTTGAGGAGCAGACAACGTCGCGATGTAAGTTAACTCGCGTGCGCGATTTGAAAGTCAAGGGTTTTGTGTGGGAGATGCAAAAAAGGTTCGGCTTGGCCTTTTTAAGCAAGATGGAGGTCTGGCGTGTCGGCTTTTTAATTTTGCTAATAATAAGTTGTGGTTGGTGTTGGAGCTGGTACCAATTTTGGGGGTGTAGTTTGGAGGTCCTTCGACGTTACTTCGTCAGCCGATTTTCGGGATTATCCTCCGACTGGCCATTCAATGTTTTCTAGGTAAGGAAGATTCAGGAGGCAAACCAGGAGTGGGTTTGGTATTGGATTGGAGAGAAAACAAAACCGCAAGGGATTATTCTACCTGTATGCCACAACAACCAACAACTCCTTTTGATTGGGACACAATTGCTCACTGTAGGGAGTGTAAGAAATCCAACGATATTCACGAAGGCTGGACGCCATTTCGCCAACCACGTGTTTGCCCTGTGGAGTTTACGAGTCGAGAAGGCCCTGCGGAAGTGCAGGTAGGCACTATTTGGTATATTTAGCTAGAAATGAGTTACTTATAGTTATAGAAAGTGTTTTCCTTTGTGTTATTTTTTTGCTAGGGAAAAAAAGGTTAAATTTAAAATAACGAATATTTTCTTCGTTTAGGGTTCTTGTGGGAGGTCCGACTAGGGATTAAGACAAAGAGGCCGGATTTCTCCAGGATGTCAATACATTCATCAGGAGTAGGGGTTCATATTCATGGGTGGTAACGTGAAGACTATTGGTGAGAGTATCTCATATTTGTTTATTGGGGGGGGGGTTATATTTTTTTTGTTAGCGGATTTAACTAGATGTAAGTTTTTATATTAGTATTAGAGTAATAGCATTATGTTGAACATTGAAAACCCCTAGCTTGTTAGCATATACTGGAAGATACCTGATTCTTGTGAGCGTATTAGACATGGCCATGACTAGAACGACAACGTTCAAGGTATAAGTTAATGATAAATGGTTGGTAAAATCAGAAACTAGGTTTTGCTCATACCAAGTCAAGCTTTTGTATCTCTTTAACACTTTTATAACGGTATCTCGATTTAAACTTTAGTTATAAGTACATGTTTGGTAAATATTTCTTGAATCTAGGTTGGGGGGAAAAGAGTATATTTCAATAGTAGTTTGTAAAGATATTGTTATTGTTTCATTTTTTTGTTTGCTTTAAAATTGTGGGTTTAAAACATGTCAATGTTACCTATTTTGCTTTAATTAAGATTGATTTATTAGTAATATTTTGATAACTATTATCTTGTTTTTGGGATGTCATTCATTCTAGCTTGTTGAGCTGGGTATTTAACATACATGAGGTTTTGTATAATATGTGATTACATCTCATTGAGTATTTTTTTTATGTATATACATAACTATTCTTTTATACTGCCACTAAGGCACATTATTTTTGTGTATCCTACAATGCATTAGTATATCCTGTAACACATTGGTGTATCCTAGATAATAAATTGGTGTAGTTAAGGAAGGTTTTATTTCATTTTGAATCATTTGCTATGTTAATGGTTTGAAGGTAGTACTTTACTATGTTGTCGGTCAGGTTTTAAACATAGCTGGCGCCCTATTTTAGATCTGTGACTTTTGAAAGAGACCCAACCCGTCTCCACTGCAGTTTAGCCGCGAGCCGACTTAGGTTGACACAGACAACCTTCTACACTTTAACCTGAGGTAGGTATCCTAGCTTGAGAGGGGTAGTAAGAGTAGCTACTGTAAAAAGGTAAGGTTAGACAAGAAGAAAACTTAAAAATATTAAAAAGAAAAGTAAGAATAGAATATAAAGAAATGGTAATACAAATAAGAAAAAGAAATACAAGTGTATATGGAAACAAGGTACAAGATTTACATTTTTCATGAAAGAAGAAATTAAAAATTATAACCTATTATTTTCTACTCTTTTATTATTACATTTTATCTCAAGCAATTAAGTTGTTTATTAATTTTATGACGTTATTTTGTTTTATAAATAATTTGACTTAAAAAAATTTTTTTAAATTCCAAGTTAAAGTTAAAATAGTTTTTTATGTTCTATTTACCATTTTTTTAACACCAATTTTTTTATACTCGTGCTTATTCTTTGATAATGAAATAAATATATTTCGAAAGCTTGGAAAACAAGTAAAAGAGTTTTCTTAAAACACATTGCCGTATACCCCAAAAAATTCTGGTTTAATACCTATTAGTCGGCAAAGATATATATTGTAACGTTTAAATATTCTATAATGAGTAAAATATCAACAGAAGTTGTTTAATTTAACTAAATCCAATAATTTTAATCATATTGTATTATTTTATTGTATATTTTGTGTATTCGTAAGAAAATTTTAAGTTGGAAATTATTTTATTATATAATGTATCGATATTATATCTAGTACTTAGTAGAAACTTCGCGAAAATTGATTATATAATGTGTAAAAAAAGGACAGATAATGTGTAAAAAGGAGACAGATATATTTTTACTATATTTCATTCTGGAATAATCGATGATAGACGAAGTAAGAATGTCTAGTCATATATATGAAAGAAAGAGATACACACATTTTTTCCCAGAAATGACTAAGCTCTAGAACAAAAAAACGAAGCTTCTAGAAGTTTGAAACCTATAAAAGACTGAACAGAGGTCGTTAGAAGAGTAGTAGATAATTGGTAGTCAAACATTGAAGATCTGAGTGTGAATAGTCAATTAGAACAAACAGTTTTTTAAAGGAAGTTGATTATTGGAAGTCAAAGAGAGAAGATCAGTGAATGTGAACAGTCAGTTAAAAAGTGAACAAACAGTTTTTAAAGTACTTATAATAAAGTGACGTTAAAAATACGAAGTAAAACAATTATAAAGTAAAACAAAGTGCCATAAGTGACGTTGAAAACTAAACAAAAGTGAAATTAAAATATTTTCGGTTCATGTAAAAAAAGAAGAGTACTTACTATTATAAATACAACTAAAGGAACTGTAATCCATCAACACTAAATTTGAGGAACAGACAAAGAACAATAATTACACAAGAAACTAATCGTCTAACAACACTTCAGTTTACCAAAAATCGCAAATACCACGTATCACTTCGTTCGTCTCCGTTTTTCATAGATCACCTACAGATTTTTCCTCCAATCAGGAAACAGGACTTTACATATCAAGGTCAGATAAAATTGTAATTTTTTAAAAAAAAATTTGTAGTAGTTAGTTGAATTTTATAATTTAAAAAAAAAGGAATTTACTTGATATTTAATAATTAGTGTATTTGATAATCTTACTTACCATTACATAAACAACATTGGTTAGTTTAACTTAATTCACATCAAGTAAGTTCTTTTATAATTACTAAAGGCCTTTCTTTTTAATATTTTTTTAATTAGTTTCATTATTAAACTTTCAACATTACTGTTTAATTTAACTATTTTATAATAAATTTATAATTATAATTAATCAATTTTATTCAAATACCTTCTACCTAATAACCGAATAGAAACTAGCATAACCAAACACCCCTTGAGAAAAAGATCTTGTTGCTATTAGTACATTTAAATAAGTAATATCAATCTAATAAATAAATCAATCAAATCAATAAACTTACTCTCAAATCATAAATATTCTTTACAATATATATATATATATATATATATATATATATATATATATATATATATATATATATTGTAATGAATATTATGATTCTAAAGATAATTTATTGATTTATTTATTTATGAATTTGACTGATTAATATTTGATATTATTATTAGCAACAAGATCTTTTTCTCAGGGGGTGTTTGGTTACGCCAGTTTCCAGTTGGATTATTAGGTATGTGAATGAAAAATTTGATTCAATTATAATTATAAATTTATTACAAAATATTTAAATCAAAACAGTAATATTGAAGTTTAATAAGGAAAAAGAAAGGCCTTTTTGTAATTATAAAAGAACTTACTTGATGTGAATTAAGTTAAATTAACCAATGTTGTTTATGTAATAGCAAATAAGATTATCAAATACACTAATTATTAAATATCAAGTAAATTCCTTTGTTCTTGTTTTTTTTTTTTTAAATTATAAAATTCAACTAACTACTACAAAAATTTTTAATAAATTTACAATTTTATCTGACCTTGAAATAAAGTCCTGCTTCCTGATTGGTGGAAAAATCTGTAGTTGATCTATGAAAAAACGGAGACGAACGAAGCGATACTTGGAACCTCCGACCTTGGCAAAATGTCGCCTTATTAGACGTTTGGACTCTCGTGTAATATTATTGTGTTTTGTTTGTTCCTCAAATTTGATACAGTTTAGTGTTTGTTGGATTACTGTTCGTTTTATTGTATTAATAATGGTAAGTACACTTATATTCTTCTTTTTTTATCGACCAAAAACGTTTTAATTTCACTTTTGGATTTAATCTTAGTATTGTCACTTTTTTGTCACTTTATTTTACTTTTTGATTGTTTTACTTTATTCTTAACGTCACTATTTAACAGTTTATTATGATAACTACTTTAAAAACTGTTTGTTCAAATTGACTGTTCACACTCAGATCTTCACTGTTTGACTTCCAATAATAAACTCCCTTTTAACGACCTCTGTTCAGTCTTTTATAGGTTTCAAACTTCTAGATTATTCGTTTTTTGTTCTAGAGCTTAGTCATTTCTGGAAAGAAATATGTGTATCTCTTTCTTTCATATTTATGATTAGACATACTCGCTTTGTCTATCATCGATAATTCCAGAATAAAATATAGTAAAATATATCTGTCTCCTTTTTACACATTATCTGTCCTTTTTTTACACATTATATAATCAATTTTCGCGTAATTTCTACTAAGTACTAGATATAATATCGATACATTATATAATAAAATAATTTCCAACTTAAAATTTTCTTACAAATACACAAAATATACAATAAAATAATACAATATGATTAAAATTATTGGATTTAGTTAAATTAAACAACTTCTGTTGATATTTTAATCATTATACTATTGTCAAATATTTAAACATTACAATCAGCCCCCGATTATTTAAAAATATTTGTATAGTCATATAGAAATTTTTTTAAATAATCTGTTAAACATTTTGAAATTCTAAGTATGTCATACGATATTTTTTTTATACTAACCATGGTACAAAAATTTGTTTCGTGAACATTTAATAAAAACGAAGAAGTATTCTTACTGTTCTATGATTTTAAGTCTCCGTGTCTGACCTGATTCTTAGTTCTGTGATCAAATCAAATCAAATATGTCAAATTTTAAAATCATCTGTTTCTTTATTAACTGAAAATTAAATTTGTTTAATGTTATATTTAATTTGATGAATATTAATTTTATATGTTTTAGGATTTTGAAAACATCTGCATCTAAGGATATAAGTTATTTATTTTCTACAATAAAATGCAAAAATTTTAACATTATATTAGGTATGGTTTGAACTAAATATTAATAAGATTGTTTTTCTCTTCTTTATTGGATCACTCTAAGTAAGTATTGATCTTAATAGATATTTCATCATCTTTTTTAAGTGTTGTTAGATCTTAGCTTCTTTTACTCACTTGTATCTGTTGTTTACAATTTAAATTTATTAAGTATGTTTTCCTCCAATGAAACTACTTATTGGATTACAGAGTTTATTCTTGTTAAATTGTATAATATTATTATGTCTTTCAATTGTTTATATTATGTTTAAATTAATTGGTTCTATACATAGGCAATAATAGCAATGAAGTTTAAAATTATCATCATTTTGTTTTATTATATTACTTGGAGTATTTTGTAAATAGATTATAATATATTTCCCTCAACTATCAACTTCATATCACATCATACAATTATCATAATCTTATACTTATCAGTTCATATTCATCATATAATCTTTATACCTTCTTAAATCATCATCAATAAACATTTCATATCATCTCATATCATGTATCTTTCACATATAAATCATATTCATTTCCATTTATACCTCTAGTTCCTTAATAACTCTTATTTACACTGTTCTCCAAGTACTTATCTTCTAATATTTTATATTTGTTTGTATCTTCATACCAATTAATATTAAACTTTATATTTCTTATATGTAGTCAGGTATTATGTTTTATTTATAGAATTAATGCTATAATTTCATTGTTTTAAATTAGTTTTGTATTGATCAAATTAGTTTTATAATCATTGTTACTTTCTGTTACTCGAACAATTATTATACTAGTGTTTGTTGAATATTTATGTTTTCATATATCCAATAGATCATTCGTTGTTCTTTTACTTAGTTTGATTTAGAGTGATTTATTAATTAGTTTTATTTTCCTTTTTTCAGGTAATATTTTAGATATATCCATAAACTTAGATGTACCATATATGAAGGATGTTAAAATTATCACCGATGCAGCATTTTTTTGTTGTTGCCTTAGGAGTTTTATTATTGTTTTAATTTTTAATCTTATTGTTAATGTTGTTTTGCTTATTTTAATGTTGTGGTTGCCATATTAATAACATTTACTATTATAGTTACTATACTAATAATCTTAATTCTACATCTTATATCTATTTCCTATACTACTATGTACACATGTGAAGACTCTTTATCTAGTTTCTTTTCTTTCTAACTTTCCAATTTTGTTTATTATCTTTTATTGATGTGGTAATTATCTTTTGGTATACCTTCTTATTTATTATATACTTTTTATTGTCATAGTTATATGAGTTTGTATTGTATTGTAATTGTTTTATAAGTCTATTCTCATTGTTAATTCTTGAATTATATTCTTGTTTATTTGTTCTGATATATGTTTCTTTTCTTATTTTTGTTAAGTTATAGTAATTTGATGTTGGTTCATAATTTGTATGTACTTTTATTGTATTATTATTTAGTCTCATTTTATATTTTTGTTTATTTGTCCATGTTTTTAAATCCTTTTGTGTTTTTATTACATTATAGTTATCTAAAGTTGTGTTATATGTAGATTGTACCATTATCTTATTTTCATTGTATAAGTTATGTTGAAGTTTCTTAGACCATATTTCTTCTTGTGTATTTTCTTTTGTCTTATCCTTTATTAAGTTAAGTTTTAAATATTCTTTATATATTATACTTTTCTTGTATATGAATTCTTTAATTAATATATTTTTATGTATATTCTTAATATTTATATTTTGTAAGACTTTTTCATGTAGGTTTAACTTTCTTGTAAGTTTCATATTACAATAATTTGTTTCAGTTATTTTAGTTTCTGTTTCCATTTCATTATTTTTGTTTTGTTCAGTAAGTTTATTGGAGATAATTTCTTTTTCTACTACAGTTTCATTTTTATCATCTTCTAATGCTTTCTTCGAGTCAATGTTTTCATCATTATTATTTACATCTTTTTCATCTACTATCCGTTTGTCTTCTAGTATTCTATCTTGCTCATTATTAATGTTTGTGTGTATTTCTACAATATCATCTTTTAAAGTTTCCTCTTAATTTTGGAATTGGTTTTTAATGTCTTCCTTTATTTCCTCTATCATGATTTGATTAAGTTTTTCCATATCTTCTTTTATTTGTCTTTGTGTATTTTCAATTTTGTTTTCTAAACTTTTATTTAATTCTTTGTTTTGATATTTTATCTCTTCTTGTAGTTCCTTCTTTTGGCTTTCTATCTTATTATCTATCTTTTCCAATTTTGAGTTCATTTCTTTATTTTCACTTTTTATATCTTTTATTGCTGTCATCAGTTGCTTTAGCCATGTTGGTTCCTCCTCCTTGCTATCTTTTTTTGTTTCTTCGACACTATCATATCTCACGCAGACAAAACCACCTCTTTCCATGGTTTGTTGTGTTTGTGTACTAGTTGACTCTTCTACTGTTTGAAATATGTATTCTTCAAGATTTATTCCCTCTTCTATTAGTACTTCCTGTAGTCTTTCTATTAATGTTTCTCTAGATCCTTCAGTATTTAAATTTCTGATTTCTAACTCATTTTTAAGTTCTGATAAGCTTAGTTCTTTTAATGTTTTTCTTGATTCCATTTTGATTATGTATTGTTTAAGTATTTAGTGTAATAATTTATTTTATTAAATATATTTAATTATTATGTGATATTATATTAGGTTTTGTTTACTTAAAAAAATTGTACCTATGTTAAATAAAATGCAAAATGTATTTTGATCTTAATAAAATATCTAATAATGTAGTCTTTTAATGAAGAAACCTTCCTATTATTTAATATTACTAAATTGTCTACTATTTTTCAACAGAAATTGTTTATCTAAAAACCTAATTTTCCAACAGAAACGAGCCCCACGTTGGGCGCCACTTGTAATGAATATTATGATTCTAAAGATAATTTATTGATTTATTTATTTATGAATTTGACTGATTAATATTTGATATTATTATTAGCAACAAGATCTTTTTCTCAGGGGGTGTTTGGTTACGCCAGTTTCCAGTTGGATTATTAGGTATGTGAATGAAAAATTTGATTCAATTCTAATTATAAATTTATTACAAAATATTTAAATCAAAACAGTAATATTGAAGTTTAATAAGGAAAAAGAAAGGCCTTTTTGTAATTATAAAAGAACTTACTTGATGTGAATTAAGTTAAATTAACCAATGTTGTTTATGTAATAGCAAATAAGATTATCAAATACACTAATTATTAAATATCAAGTAAATTCCTTTGTTCTTGTTTTTTTTTTTTTTAATTATAAAATTCAACTAACTACTACAAAAATTTTTAATAAATTTACAATTTTATCTGACCTTGAAATAAAGTCCTGCTTCCTGATTGGTGGAAAAATCTGTAGTTGATCTATGAAAAACGGAGACGAACGAAGCGATACTTGGAACCTCCGACCTTGGCAAAATGTCGCCTTATTAGACGTTTGGACTCTCGTGTAATATTATTGTGTTTTGTTTGTTCCTCAAATTTGATACAGTTTAGTGTTTGTTGGATTACTGTTCGTTTTATTGTATTAATAATGGTAAGTACACTTATATTCTTCTTTTTTATCGACCAAAAACGTTTTAATTTCACTTTTGGATTTAATCTTAGTATTGTCACTTTTTTGTCACTTTATTTTACTTTTTGATTGTTTTACTTTATTCTTAACGTCACTATTTAACAGTTTATTATGATAACTACTTTAAAAACTGTTTGTTCAAATTGACTGTTCACACTCAGATCTTCACTGTTTGACTTCCAATAATAAACTCCCTTTTAACGACCTCTGTTCAGTCTTTTATAGGTTTCAAACTTCTAGATTATTCGTTTTTTGTTCTAGAGCTTAGTCATTTCTGGAAAGAAATATGTGTATCTCTTTCTTTCATATTTATGATTAGACATACTCGCTTTGTCTATCATCGATAATTCCAGAATAAAATATAGTAAAATATATCTGTCTCCTTTTTACACATTATCTGTCCTTTTTTTACACATTATATAATCAATTTTCGCGTAATTTCTACTAAGTACTAGATATAATATCGATACATTATATAATAAAATAATTTCCAACTTAAAATTTTCTTACAAATACACAAAATATACAATAAAATAATACAATATGATTAAAATTATTGGATTTAGTTAAATTAAACAACTTCTGTTGATATTTTAATCATTATACTATTGTCAAATATTTAAACATTACAATATATATATATATTGAGATAGATATCTAATAGTTAATAATTTAATAAATAGAGCTTACCTTATAATTTACAATCGAAGGATATATTAATAAGTTTTATAGAATCAGCATTTACTTTTTCTTTTGTACATCTAAAGTTTCCAAGTCCATAATTTTCACAAGACATACATTTAATATAAACAAAGAATGTAATGGGCATTTTATATTGAATAGAACCCATATTTTGCTATTCCATAACAATTAAATATTTCCAATCCATAATAAGTACATGTTCACTTAACAATTCATCTTTGTCCTAGTTCTCTTTTAAAATTCTAAGTTTAATCTGAAACAACAAAAAGAAAATAAAAAATCAAAAAGTATTAATGGTTTTCACATGTTTAAGAAATCAACATGTAATTTTAGTTAGTAAAGTATTTAAATTAATATTATAAAAAGGAAGTACTTACAAAATCATAAAAAGACAAATTGTGGTCTTCGATATTGTACAAACAAGTATAGCAATAGATCATGAGTACCTAAAAAAGACACAAGAACAATTAAAAACATGTAGCAGGTGTGGTGAAACATAGTAAACTAGTTCTCATATCAATAGTGTTGGACATGATCACAGAATTTTTTTATAGAACACTTTAATAATAGTGCATAGTAGAATAACTATTGAAAAACTTAGTGTACAAATACTAACAAAGACATTTTAGGTAAAAAAATGTATGTAGGATAGTTATGTAAATGTTTATATAAATTTTAAAATGTTAACCTTTATTAACACAGAGACTTTTATCTTATATAATATGTAAGAGATACAAATAACAAAATCTTTTAAAAGTTTAAATTTTAGTTGTTAGGGTGTAAAAATAGTAAATTTTAGTTAAATTAGGATTAGTTTAATGAATTTATAGTAATTTTAAATATAAATGATAGTTTTAATCCAAATTTTGAAAATCTTAAAAAAATGACAGCTTGAGAAACTTGTCTCTTTCAAATCCAAAATTTCATAGCAAAAAGTCCATTAAAAATTATATTAAGAGAATTTTACTAAATATAAAGAAGAGAGTTCACTGTAAGTTATAAAGGATATTATTGGATTTGTAATTTAATTACCTTGATTTTCCAGAATTTTGCAAATTTTTGTATGTTAAAACATTTGAAATCCGTTTTGTTATGTCATTTTTCTGGAAGCCTATAAAAAGGCCAGAAATTTTATTTTTGATTTTGATGGTAGAGCAATCAACATCGTTTCACTTTTTTGATTTTGGTAGTAGAGCAGTTAACATCGATTCTCTTATGTTTTTGGTAGCAGAGCAGTGGACATCGTATGTATTAATTGATTACTAACTAGTAGAAAATTTTTTGGTATTAATTAAAAGCTGTTTATGTTAAATTAATACATGTAACATTAAAAATACATGCAGTAAAGTAATCAACTATTATTAAATTACTTACCAAAGTAATAAATTGTACAAAACAAATACGGATTCCCATAGAATTTGAAAGATTACATTCGAGCGACGTCTACACAACGAGACATTGGTAGCCATTTTGTCACTGGTGTTTTCCGATAGCAGACGAAGTAGAAGCCGATCTCAGTGTTTGTTACGTTGCGCATGACCAAGGACAATATTCAAAAGACTTTGTGATACAAGGTACGTTCGATAGTTAAGGTTTTATATTTGTGTTTTTATTTTGTTGTATCTGTAAATTGAGTTATTTTTGTATATCATCTTCATTCGTTTCATACCAGGTTATTCATCCATTTAAGTGTAATAAGCATATGAAAACCAATTAATAGTGTTTGTTTTAATTTATTTGTATAATTTCTTTTAGATACATTTGAAATTAAATTCATTGTATTACAATAATTAAACAAGATTTTTATTTGAATCCTACCCTGATAAGAGTCAAAATTCTAAATTTCAATTTGATAAAAAGTAGATTGAACTAGTTTAAAATTTTAAAGGCGCTCAACCATAGAACTACAGAAGAAAAAGTAAACTCAATATAAAATATAATAGTATTTAATCATTAAAATCAATTAAAACATCATCAAATTAATAGAACTAAGTCGAGATATTGATTAATTAACTACAAACAATCATATAATAGTAATCATTAAATTCAAATCATAATAAAAGGTGGTATAATAACAAATAAACTATAATAAATCAAACAATAAAAAATTAAAGTAAATTTAAATCATTATAATATATATATATATATATATATATATATATATATATATATTAATATGATTTAATTTTGCTTTAATTTTTCTGTTTGCTTTTATTATAGTTTATTTGTTAATATCCCACAATTTATTGTCAATTTATTATGATTTAAATTTTAATGATTATTATTATATGATTGTTTGTAGTTAATTTATCAATATCCCGACTTAGTTCTATTAATTTGATGATGTTTTAATTGATTTTAATGATTAAATACTATTTAATTTTATATTGAGTTTACTTTTTCTTCTGTAGTTCTATGGTTGAGCGCCTTTAAAAATTTTAAACTAGTTCAATCTACTTTTTATCAAATTGAAATTTAGAATTTTGACTCTTATTAGTGTAGGATTCAAATTAAAATATTATTTAATTATTGTAACACAATGAATTTAATTTCAAATGTATCTAAAAGAAATTATACAAATAAATTAAAACAAACACTATTAATTGGTTTTCATATGCTTATTACACTTAAATGGATGAATAACCTGGTATGAAACGAATGAAGATGATATACAAAAATAAATCAATTTACAGATACAACAAAATAAAAACACAAATATAAAACCTTAACTGTCGAACGTACCTTGTATCACAAAGTCTTTTGAATATTGTCCTTGGTCATGCGCAACGTAACAAACACTGAGATCGGCTTCTACTTCGTTTACTATCGGAACGGGAAAAGCGTATCCAAAATGCCAATATGTCTACCACACTTGGATGTATCAATGACGCTTGAATTTAATCTCATAAATTCTATTGGAATCTTGATATGTTTTGTACAATTTATTACTTTGGTAAGTAATTTAATAATAGTTGATTACTTTACTGCATGTATTTTTAATGTTACATGTATTAATTTAACATAAACAGCTTTTAATTAATACAAAAAATTTTCTTCTAGTTAGTAATCAATTAATACATACGATGTCCACTGCTCTGCTACCAAAAACATAAGAGAATAGATGTTAACTGCTCTACTACCAAAATCCAAAAAAAGTGAATCATCAAATTTCTGGCCTTTTTATAGGCTTTCAGAAAAATGACATAACAAAACGGATTTCAAATGTTTTAACATACAAAATTTTGCAACATTCTGGAAAATCAAGGTAATTAAATTACAAATCTAATAATATCCTTTTTAACTTACAGTGAACTCTCATCTTTATATTTAGTAAAATTCTCTTAATATAATTTTTAATGGACTTTTTGCTATGAAATTTTGGATTTGAAAGAGACAAGTTTCTCAAGCTGTCATTTTTTTAAGACTTTCAAAATTTGGATTAAAACTATCATTTATATTTAAAATTACTATAAATCCTTTAAACTAATCCTAATTTAACTAAAAATTACTATTTTTAAACCCTAACAACTCAAATTTAAACTTTTAAAAGATTTTGTTATTTGTATCTCTTACATATTATATAAGATAAAAGTCTCTGTGTTACAAAAGAATCACAACTTAAAATTTATATAAAACATTTACTTAACTATCCTACATACATTTTGTTACCTAAAATGTCTTTGTTAGTGTTTGTACACTAAGTTTTTCAATAGTTATTCTACTATGCACTATTATTAAAGTGTTCTATAAAAAAATTCTGTGATCATGTCCAACACTATTGATATGAGAACTAGTTTACTATGTTTCACCACACCTGCTACATGTTTTTAATTGTTCTTGTGTCTTTTTAGGTACTCATGATCTATTGCTATACTTGTTTGTACAATATCGAAGACCACAATTTGTCTTTTTTATGATTTTGTAAGTACTTCCTTTTTATAATATTAATTTAAATACTTTACTAACTAAAATTACATGTTGATTTCTTAAACATGTAAAAACCATTAATACTTTTTGATTTTTTTATTTTCTTTTTGTTGTTTCAGATTAAACTTAGAATTTTAAAAGAGAACTAGGACAAAGATGAATTGTTATGTGGACATGTACTTATTATGGATTGGAAATATTTAATTGTTATGGAATATCAAAATATGGATTCTATTCAATATAAAATGCCCATTACATTCTTTGTTTATATTAAATGTATGTCTTATGAAAATTATGAACTTGGAAACTTTAGAAGTACAAAAGAAAAAGTAAATGCTGATTCTATAAAACTTATTAATATATCCTTCTATTGTAAATTATAAGGTAAGTTCTACTTATTAAATTATTAACTATTAGATATTTATCTCAAATCCCCCAATTTAATTTTTAACAAAATTCTTGTGTAACAAGATGTTTTTTAAAAATTTAATTCCTTTGATACTCTTTGTTTATATTGTTAGTACTTTTCCTAACATATCACTTTTTCATTACATTCTTCCCTTGATTTATTCAAATAATTGGAAGTGTAGATTCAACATATAAAAATTATGAATTTTTCTTTTATTCAATTAAACTTATTTATAATCATTATTTAATATAATTCTTTATCTCTCTATCTTCAGGAATCAATTTTAATTCTTATGATGTTATATTCTTGTCACTTTTATAAAAATTCAATGAAAATTGCCTAGTCTCAAATTGTTATTATTCTAATTTAATTACCTATCTTAACTTATTATTTCTTAAAACAAATTAAAAGTTATTAGTCCTATTCTATTTGTTTAATCTTAATATCTAAAAATATTATACACATAAGTTTGAGATGTGAAATGTGTGTCATAATGTACTTTTCAATATGTTTAATTACTATTCAATCCTATCTCTATGCAAAACAAACTATAACTTATACTTCTATGTAATACTACAAAAAAATTGTTATTCAACATGTTTATTTTTATTTTATGTGTGTTTTAATGTTTCCTAAATTAATCTATACCTAACCCTACTTTTTGTAATTTTAAATTTTTTTTTTTTTGAAATTTCTCCTCCTATTATAGTCAAATTCTCTTAAATGTATTGTCTCTTGATAATTGATTTGTTTAACTTCCCCCCAAAATTCTTTGCTATATTGTTGTTTTAAATTATTAACTTTATTAATAATTTCTCTTTTGTTGTAGACTGCTGAAAAAGGATGTCCTATCAACATACTTCTTGCAACTACCCGAAGATCTATAATGTTTTTAATATAATTTAATTTATTATTAAATTTACTTTTAAATATACTTGTTAAATTATTAGAATGTGTATTATTAATATGATTGTCCATTTTTATTACTAAATCTTGTGCATTGTTTCCATTTACAATTGTATTTCTTTTTCCTATTTGTATTATAACTTCTTTATATTCTATTCTTACTTCTTCTTTTAATATTTTTAAATTTTCTTCTTGGTTTTCTCCTGGTATTTCTTCTCCATCTATAGTTATACTTGAATTGGTCTTGGGTTTATGTTCATCCATGTAAATTTTACTTTTATATTGTTCATAATCTTTTTCTAGATCATATATGATATCAATCATCATTATTTTTGTATTAATTTGCTTCATTTCAACTTCTTTGTCTCTATTTTTGTCTGTTTCTTTTAAGATTTCATTAGTTACCTCTGCATTTTCTTTTATCTCAAATTCCTTTTCTTCATCCTTATTTTTGTTTATAACTTTATTATTTTCTCTATTGTCTTGTATATTTTCAACTTCCATTATTGCTTCTATTCTTTCATTGCTAACTTCTTGTCTCATACTTTGAATTTCTTCTCGAATTTTTCTCATTTCATTTAAGCTTTCTTTTCTTCCTTCGTATATCTTCTTTTCCATATTATTTAGTTCTAGTTTCATTTCCTTTTTAATGTCTTCTTTGTTTTCATTTAAATTCTTGTCCAATTTCTCTAATTTTCTGTTATTTATATCTAATTTCTTGTTTATATCTTTTATTTCTTTTCTAATATCTTCATGAATTTTATTCATCTGTATTAACATTTTCATGATTTTATCCTGTCCGTCGTCTCTTTCTGCACTCTTGGTCTCCTGTACCTCTAAATTCTCTCTTTGTTTATCAATATTTTCTTTCATATCTTTCTTTAAATCATTTTCATTATTCTTTAATTCCTTTATTTGTGTCACATGTCTGACTTCTACCTCCATAATCCTCTCAATCTTTTCTTCTCTAACTTCTTGTTTCATATTTCTTACTTCTTCTTGTAATTTTTAATTTTTCCTATTTAAATTATAATCCATTTCATCCAACTCTTCCTCACTTTCATCCAATTTCTTGTCTAATTCTTTATTCAAACCATTTGTCAATTCTTCATTACCTTTGTTTATATCTTCTTTATTTTCTTTCTTCAATTCTTCTTTAGTTTCAACTAATTCTTTATCCATTCTTCTTATATTTTCTTTATTCTCATCAACTTTCTTCTCAAACTTGTTGTCCATTTCTTCTTTATCCTCATCACATTTCTTATTTCTTGTTCCGTTCTTTTACTACCTTCAACTTTCTCAAACTTTCCTGCTTCGGCTTGTTCATCTTCATTTCCTTCTGTTTCTTTTCCTTGCTGTGGTACAAAATCTCCAGCACCTCTGTTCCTTTCTTCATTATCAGGTGTTTCCATTTCAGCTCTTTCTGTCTGATCCAATACTTCTCCTTCTTTGACTTCTCCTAACTTCTTTCCATCTCTAAGAATCATCTTCTTGTCCGCCATGTTATTGTTGTTGAATTGATGAATTTATTAAGTTATTATTATTATTGTTTATTTATTTATTTAATTATTTTCAATGCTATTTTTGCGAGCCCCACGTTGGTAGCGACAATTTAATTAATTTAATTTTGCTTTAATTTTTCTGTTTGCTTTTATTATAGTTTATTTGTTAATATCCCACAATTTATTGTCAATTTATTATGATTTAAATTTTAATGATTATTATTATATGATTGTTTGTAGTTAATTTATCAATATCCCGACTTAGTTCTATTAATTTGATGATGTTTTAATTGATTTTAATGATTAAATACTATTTAATTTTATATTGAGTTTACTTTTTCTTCTGTAGTTCTATGGTTGAGCGCCTTTAAAAATTTTAAACTAGTTCAATCTACTTTTTATCAAATTGAAATTTAGAATTTTGACTCTTATCAGGGTAGGATTCAAATTAAAATATTATTTAATTATTGTAACACAATGAATTTAATTTCAAATGTATCTAAAAGAAATTATACAAATAAATTAAAACAAACACTATTAATTGGTTTTCATATGCTTATTACACTTAAATGGATGAATAACCTGGTATGAAACGAATGAAGATGATATACAAAAATAAATCAATTTACAGATACAACAAAATAAAAACACAAATATAAAACCTTAACTGTCGAACGTACCTTGTATCACAAAGTCTTTTGAATATTGTCCTTGGTCATGCGCAACGTAACAAACACTGAGATCGGCTTCTACTTCGTTTACTATCGGAACGGGAAAAGCGTATCCAAAATGCCAATATGTCTACCACACTTGGATGTATCAATGACGCTTGAATTTAATCTCATAAATTCTATTGGAATCTTGATATGTTTTGTACAATTTATTACTTTGGTAAGTAATTTAATAATAGTTGATAACTTTACTGCATGTATTTTTAATGTTACATGTATTAATTTAACATAAACAGCTTTTAATTAATACAAAAAATTTTCTTCTAGTTAGTAATCAATTAATACATACGATGTCCACTGCTCTGCTACCAAAAACATAAGAGAATAGATGTTAACTGCTCTACTACCAAAATCCAAAAAAAGTGAATCATCGAATTTCTGGCCTTTTTATAGGCTTTCAGAAAAATGACATAACAAAACGGATTTCAAATGTTTTAACATACAAAATTTTGCAACATTCTGGAAAATCAAGGTAATTAAATTACAAATCTAATAATATCCTTTTTAACTTACAGTGAACTCTCATCTTTATATTTAGTCAAATTCTCTTAATATAATTTTTAATGGACTTTTTGCTATGAAATTTTGGATTTGAAAGAGACAAGTTTCTCAAGCTGTCATTTTTTTAAGACTTTCAAAATTTGGATTAAAACTATCATTTATATTTAAAATTACTATAAATCCTTTAAACTAATCCTAATTTAACTAAAAATTACTATTTTTAAACCCTAACAACTCAAATTTAAACTTTTAAAAGATTTTGTTATTTGTATCTCTTACATATTATATAAGATTAAAGTCTCTGTGTTACAAAAGAATCACAACTTAAAATTTATATAAAACATTTACTTAACTATCCTACATACATTTTGTTACCTAAAATGTCTTTGTTAGTGTTTGTACACTAAGTTTTTCAATAGTTATTCTACTATGCACTATTATTAAAGTGTTCTATAAAAAAATTCTGTGATCATGTCCAACACTATTGATATGAGAACTAGTTTACTATGTTTCACCACACCTGCTACATGTTTTTAATTGTTCTTGTGTCTTTTTTAGGTACTCATGATCTATTGCTATACTTGTTTGTACAATATCGAAGACCACAATTTGTCTTTTTATGATTTTGTAAGTACTTCCTTTTTATAATATTAATTTAAATACTTTACTAACTAAAATTACATGTTGATTTCTTAAACATGTAAAAACCATTAATACTTTTTGATTTTTTTATTTTCTTTTTGTTGTTTCAGATTAAACTTAGAATTTTAAAAGAGAACTAGGACAAAGATGAATTGTTATGTGGACATGTACTTATTATGGATTGGAAATATTTAATTGTTATGGAATATCAAAATATGGATTCTATTCAATATAAAATGCCCATTACATTCTTTGTTTATATTAAATGTATGTCTTATGAAAATTATGAACTTGGAAACTTTAGAAGTACAAAAGAAAAAGTAAATCCTGATTCTATAAAACTTATTAATATATCCTTCTATTGTAAATTATAAAGTAAGTTCTACTTATTAAATTATTAACTATTAGATATATATCTCAATATATATATATATATATATATATACGGATTTTGTCATTGTTGGTATAGGATGCAGTTCCCTTTGGCGGGTATTGTACTCGTGCGTTGGTAGTTGAGGATTTGGCATTTTGTGGTACTTTAGTATTATAGTAAGAAAATATAATTGTCTCATGTCAAGCACTCCACTTTCCTTATACAAGAGATCCGATGGGCATGTCTTTGGTTTTGATAATACATTTTGAAACGTAACAAAATATTTTTTAGACTTGAATTTAAGTAGTACAATTAATTATTTACATGGAATCATAAGATATTTTATAAAATAAAAAGTTGAATTTATTGCATAAATTTTTGGATTTTCAGTATTCTTAATAATATGGTGGTATATTTGCTTTATACATTTTCCTCACATACTTAAAAACAATATACCGCGCAAGAGAGAGGTCCGACAGCCGGAATATAGGGCGCCGCCATACTAGACTACCTTTAAGTACCGGCTTGGCACAGAAGGATCCAAATTAAAATTTTTATGTTTAAATTTTTACTTCCAAAAAATAGCGAAAAAATATTTATTAATTAAAGAGGAAAATAATAGTGAACCACAAAATTTAATTACATGTAGTATAAAATTAATTAAGTAAAATTAATTAAGTGTTTGTTAAAAATAGGAATTATATATTTTTCTAAATAAAAAAGTACAATTAAAGGAAGGGTTGTGTTTAGTGTTTTTAAATAATTTAAATTAATACCCAAAAGAATTAAATCCCAATCCAAATACATAATAAAATAATATATGATTTTACTACCAGTTAATTAATTAATGAGTGTTAGAAAAATTGTTAATAAAAACGGAATAGGTAACTTAATCAACATGTTTGCTTTTTAAAAGTTTATTAAACTTGACAACATTTAATATTTTTAAGGTAATGACAGCTGTTTCAATCAAAATCATCGTCAGATTGACATATTAAAGTTACATTTTGTTTTGATTTATTAAATAGTGTCAAGACTAGACCAACTATTGAAGTAACCATAATGTAATATCAAGTTGACAACTAATGACAAGTATACCAACTAGAATAAATGCAACTTGCGTGCGTAATTATTAATTAATTTTTACATAGGACAGCTATATAATTAAAAAGTATAATGAACATTTTTTCTATTTCCATTTTTAATCTTAACTAGTTCTTGTTAATTTCTACTGGTGCCGAAAAAGAATTAATTTGCTAAGCTGTTTCCTAATTAAATCAGTTTGTCCTAAAGCTGTAAACTGCTTTGCCAAATTATTTAATCTAATTTTACAATAACAGCTTAAAATCTGCTTAATTAAAATAAATGAATGTTCTTCGTGTTTAGAAAATATATTTCTTCCTAGGCTTTATTCTTCCTGCCACGTTAATAATAAGATTTGGGAGCAAATCAACAGATGGTAGTTTATTATCAGTGATGAACATAAACTTCCTTATGAATATCTCACTCTCATAACAAATCTTCACTAAACTATCGGAAGGAAATATAGGTATATGGTCCTAAAATAACTTTTAGTACTCTTACACTGTTTCACTAAACAACTCATTATCGTACCTAATCTCTGTCACTAAAATTAAAACATAACACAAACAGAATTTTCGCAATAAGTTCAAAATCATTATAAGCTGCTATAATCATATAAGCACGATGGTCAATGATCACAATTGCATAAGCCGGTCCTGAACCTAGATAAATTGTCAAAATTACTACTTTGTTTGAGGTTAAAGCAAGCAAACCCCAGAACAAGTTTGCTCAATTATCATTGGCTGACACAGGCAAGAGTGTTACACAGATTACTCTGATCTACACTAAAAAACAAACTAGTCGCGTTGTCTATCTGCTTTTATTCCATGTGCAGTAAAATGCGCAGTAGGACTTTACTCGGTATATTGTTTTTAAGTATGTGATTTTCCTATTTTTAAACAAGTGTAAGAGACGCTAATTCATATTTACTTGTAAAACGACCTTGATGATTCATTTTCATATTTATATTTACAAACCACACAAACTCTCACCATATAATAAATACTCAAATTAATTTAAAAAATGGCCTTAAAGGTAATATCCAAACACTAAACACTATTTAATTGTAAAAATAACTTTAGATGCAAAACAAATTGACAATAATGGCATATGTCATAATTCGACTTGACACGCAAATTCAAAACGGACCAATGAAATTGCTGGACACTATATTACATTTATTTTCCCCCCTGATACAAAACAAAGTTCATTTGGACACTGTCTTTGCATGAGTATATATATGCTCGAAGACCATAATGTAATAAAATCTACAAAAAACAAGAAAATCCACAATACAAAAAACTTCAATGCAAACTAACTACCATAAGGCCACAGTTTTTTTTGGATATATTGCTATGATTTATGTCAAGCAATGGTGATTGGTAAGATTTTTGGACAGGTCAACAGTCACTCCCGTTTCACATGGCATGACAGTGACAAGGCAATAAATAAAATATCCAATAATTTTAGTTTTTATTTGATAATAAGTATTGTATTGTTAAAATCGCTATAGAAATACATGGATAAGCCAATTGATTTTTATTTTTGAATAAGTAGGTGGACTATTAAATGAGTAAAAAATAATATTTTTTTTTATTTTGTCTGTGAATCAGTTAACCTCACATTCTTTGAAATCGATTAATATTTAATGCTAATGAAATAGTCTCTATCTTTTACTTCCGTTGGTTAAAATGAACAACTTTATTATCTCAACAAAAGTCAATAATTATGGGCCAGTGTATAAAAGTGATTTATTATTGTCGAGGTTCATTAAATAATGGACCCGAGACACTGTAGTTCATACAGGCTTTTTTTTTACTACAGGCAGTCTATTTTTTTAAATATTAGTTTTAAATACTAATAAAAATTTTGGACGTGTCGACAGTCACTCCCGTTTCACATGACATAATATACAGTGACGAGGTATTTTTAAATAAGTAGGTGGACTATTCAATGAGTAATGAAAAACATTTTTTATTTTATATTTGCATCAGTTAACCTCACGTTTTGTCAAATAGATTGAGATTTAGTGCTAATCAAGTGATCCCTGTCTTTTTCTACCGTGGTTAAAAATGAACAACTTTACTACCTTAACAAAAGTCAATAAAGTAGTGGTAAAAAAAATCGTTTAATACAAAATACTGTTGCTTCTGTAAATATGTCCCCTGGAAAAGGTAGATAGTAAAAAATGGGGGCTAAATTTCTGTCACGGGGTCCTGATCTATTATCTATAATCTATACAATACAAATTTGCATCAGAATTAGGTTCACTATGAACTATGTATCTGTATTCAAGTCTAAAAAAATAGCTTCAATAGACAAATTGTAATTCACAAATCAGATAGGTCATCCATCTCAAATGTGGCTGAATCCAAACAGAAAGGATCCAATGAAACTCTAAGTCAAAACCACAGACTTTTATTCGTTTAAAACACACTTATTGCAACAAGTTTCGGTCTCAATTAGACCATCATCAGGCTGTAAAGAACACAATACAATTGGTATACAAGAAAAAAGAAACCAATGGTTGAAAAAGATGTCAACAGTTAAAGGTGGTAAAATTATGAATAATAAAAAACTCTTCGTTTAAACGCAACTTCCAAGTTTATTCGAAAAATTATGTTTTAAATTACAATTACTTAACAAAATTTAGATTTTCTTGAAGAACTTGAAATAAAAAGACATCTAGCTGATCCACAATTTAAAGTTTTTAATAAACAAATAAATCTTACAATGATTTAATTTTTCTTTAATTTTTATATTTGATTTATTATAGTTTATTTGTTAATATCCCACGTTGGTATTGTCAATTTATTATGATTTAAATTTAATGATTATTATTATTTAAATTGTTTATAGTTAATTTATCAATATCCCGACTTAGTTCTATTAATTTGATATGTTTTAATTGGTTTGATTATTATAATTTATAATTTTGTTTTGTTTTATTGGTTTTGTCAAATGTTTTGATTGATTTTAATGATTAAATACTATTTAATTTTATATAAAGTTTACTTGTTCTTCTGTAATTCTATGGTTGGGCGCCTTATCAAAATTTTAACTAACTCAGACTATTTGTTTTGAAATTTAAATTTAAAATCTGACTCTTATCAGGGTAGGATTCAAATTAAAATATTATTTAATAATTAACACACAATAAATTTAATGTCAAGTATTTTAAAGAAATTTTACAAAAACTGTTAATTGGTTTTCATATGTTTAGTACAAATAAATAAATGAATAGCCTTATATGAAAAGAATGGAGATGATACATACAAATAAAATTAATTTACAGTCACAAAATAACAAATCCACAAATACTAAACCTTAACTATGACACGTACCTTTTATTATAAAGTTCGTTCTCTAAAAATTGCTACTGTCTAAATGGAATGGCACGAAAAATTCGGATCGGCTTCTCCTCGTCTGCCTTCGGAACAGTAATACCACAATATGGCGGCTAAGGACCAGTTGCAGAAAGAATGCTCAAATTTAATCTTTCAAATTCTTTTGGAATCAGTCTCTGATTTGATAAATTTATTACTTTGGTAAGTAATTTAATAATGGTTGATTACTTTACTGTATGTATTTTTAATGTTACATGTATTAATTTAACATAAACAGCTTTTAATTAATGCAAAAAATTTTCTTCTAGTTAGTAATCAATTAATACATACGATGTTAATTGCTCTGCTACCAAAATCAAAAGAGAGTGAATAATCGATTTTCCGGCCTTTTTATAGGCTTCCAGGAAAAATGACAAGTATGAGATCAAAAAACGAAATTCCATTGTTTAATGCAAAATTCTAACCAAAATTCTTGAATATGAAGGTAATGAAATTACAAAAATAATAGTATCTTTATAGTGAGATCTAATCCTTATATTTACCAAAAAAATTTATTTCTTAAATTTTAAATGGACTATCTCCTTGTAAATTTATTATTAAAAAATAGGCAGTTTGCTGGAGCTGTCATATTTTCTAGACTTTAAAATTTGAAATAAAACTATCAATTGTACTTAAAATTACTATAAATCAATTAAACTAATCCTATCTTAACTAAAAATTACTATTTTTAAACCCTAACAACTAAAATTTAAACTTTTAAAAGATTTTGCTATTTGTATCTCTTACACATTATATAAGATAAGAGTCTCTGTGTTAACAAAGATTAACATTTTAAAATTTATATAAACACCTTACTCACTTATCCTACATACATTTTGTTACATAAAATGTCCTTTGTTAATGTTTATAAACTAAGTTTTTCAATAGTTTTTTTCACTGTGTACTCTTTAAGTGTTCTATTAAAAAAAATTATGTGATTAAGACCAACACTATTGATATGAGAATTAGTTTACTATATTTCACCACACCTGCTACATGTTTTTAATTGTTCTTGTGTCTTTTTAAGGTACTCATGATCTATTGGTATATTTGTTTGTACAATATCGAAGACTATAATTTGTCTTTTTATAATTTTGTAAGTACTTCCTTTTTTATAATATTAATTTAAATACTTTACCAACTAAAATTACATGTTGATTTCTTAAACATGTGAAAACCATTAATACTTTTGATTTTTATTTTCTTTTTATTGTTTCAGATTAAACTTAGAATTTTAAAAGAGAACTAGGACAAAAAAAAATTGTTATGTAAAAGTGTACTTATTATGGATTGGAAATATTTAATTGTTATAAAATAGCAAAATATGGATCCTATTCAATATAAAATGCCCATTACATTCTTTGTTTATTTTAAATGTATGTCTTGTGAAAATTATGAACTTGGAAACTTTAGATGTACAAAAGAAAAAGTAAATGCTGATTCTATAAAACTTATTAATATATTAGATATCTATCTCAAATCCCCCAATTTAATTTTTAACAAAATTCTTGTGTAACAAGATAATTTTTTAAAAATTTAATTCCATTGATACTGTTTGTTTATATTGTTATATATATATATATATGTATATATATATATATATATATATATATATATATTGTGAAGGTATGTTTTAGGGTGAAATCAAAATTTATTTTAGTTGAATTATTATTTTCGGAGATATGTCAAAATTTGAAGTTTATGTCATTTAAATTATTAGGTAAAATAAAATAAAAAAAAAATTCTGTAATGTAAACAAATATTGTAATAGTTTTAAGTATAGATAAGAAGTGTAAGTTATAGTGATGAAGAAGTTTGGTTGCTAGGAAAAAAGAAAAGTTTGACAGTTGGTAGAAAAGAATTAAAAAGTCAAGAAGAGCATAAATTAACATTTTTAAAAGAAGTCATAAATATTGAGAAGAATATAATTTAAATAAATAATATGTTAAAAGTAAAAGTAAAAGGAGGAGAAAAGCTTCCATCAATTTGATAGTTTAGTGAATAAAATAAAGTTCAACAGTGTGTGAGTACCTGTATAAAAAGTGAAGGAGATTTACAGAATTTTTAAAGAAGAAACGAATTAAAAAGGATAATAAAATAATAAAAATAAACAAAAATAAAAGCATAGTCGTTGTACCTACAGACAAGTTTAGACAAGAGATTTGGTTCTATAGAAGTGAAGAAATATAAGGTGAAACAAGGAGATAAAGACAATAAAAAGGACACTGCGGTAGATAAGGTTAGTTTAGGTAGTTAAGATTAGATAAGTTTGTTAGGGCAATAGATAAGTTAGATAGGTTAGATAGGAATTAGTTAGGGAGAATAAATTTTATTTGGCCGTTTATTAAAAATTTATATATTAAAAAAAAATTATTTAAAAATAAATTTTGATAGAACCCTACCTTAATTTGAAAAATTATAAAATTAAAACTTAATTTTCATAAATAAAATTAAGTAGAAAGAGGTTAATCATCTCAAAATATATATATATATATATATAATATGTTACTTATATATTTACTTATTATACTTTATACTTCTATATTTTAGATTTATGAGAATGCGACATGAAATCATTTTTCATAACTGATCCGTTTATCCTTATTCTGATCTTTATTTTGATTTAATTCCAACCATCGTATATTTACATTTTATATTTTTATATTTTATGTTTTATATTTTATATTTTATATTTTATATTTTATATTTTATATTTTATATTTTATATTTTATATTTTTATATTTTATATTTTATATTTTATATTTTATATTTTATATTTTATATTTTATATTTTATATTTTATATTTTATATTTTATATTTTATATTTTATATTTTATATTTTATATTTTATATTTTGTATGCATTGTACTCCATCCATATAGAAATTTATAGAACATTCTCGAAACAAGTGTTAAGTCACTTATCGAGTTCTCCTGTCATTTATTGTGCTTGTTATATGTATATTTTATTATCAATGTTAACTCTATTATCTCGGTTTCCCATCTGATACAAAACAATCACTATTATTGCTTGCTGTCTCTACGTTAGTCAAGGTGTCCAGGAACTTAAAACCAAAAATTCGGGAGCAAATAGAAGAGGTCAAAATAATGTTAGAAATTCAAATAAATTTTTGTCATACGAGCCTTCGTTTCCGAGTTATAGACCTATAAAGTTTCGAAATAAAAACCTTTGTTTTGTCATAATTTCTAAACTATACATTGGAATACTATAAAATTCCAGTGACGGATTGCATACATCCATGTCCTGTGTTTGACGGTATAAACGAATCTACATTACGTACAGATAAGCAGAGACAGCTTGTGCCCATTGGTTAATAATCCGTAATTTTAATAGGGACCATCTGAATAATATTTAAATTTCAAAATTAAATTTTCCAATCCATTTACTAATGAAAATGTACTCTTGTTTGAACTCGATAAAATTAAGGGTTTAGGAGAAATTTGAACTTTTAGATCTTAAGGAATTTTTAATAAGTTGTGACAATTATTGATAGTTCTCTTCAGAATGTCTGTCTTTACAAAATATGGCATCTTCTTGTCCGCCATGTTGTCGTTGTTTAATTTATAAATTTAGTAAGTTATTAATTTAGTTTATTTTATTTGTGAAAATACTATTTTTGCGAGCCCCACGTTGGACGCCAATTTGTAATGATTTATTTGGGCTGATTTTTAAATTTAATTTGTTTGGTTTAATTTATCAATAACCCTTCGTTGGTTCTATCAATTTATAATGATTTAGTTAGTTTGATTTAGTTGTTTTATTATTTGTTTTATAATTAGTTAGGTTTTATATTAATGTTTATCTTTAGTTATAGATTTTTAATTATTTAATGTTATTTAATTTGATATAAAGTTTACTTTTTCTTTTGTATTTCTATAGTTGGGCGCCTTATCAAATTTTTAAACTAGCTCAGTCTACTTAATTTAAAATTGAAATTTAAAATCTGACTCTCATCTTGGGTAGGATTCAAATTAAAATAAATATTTAAATATTATAACACAATGAATTTAATTATAAATGTTTCTCAAAGAACTCGTACAAATAAAATAAAAAACACTATCAATTGGTTTCCATATGCTTATTACAAAGTATCACAGAGTCTTTTCAAATATTGTCCTCGTGATGCGCAACGTAACGAAAACTGAGATCGGCTTCAACTTCGTTTACTCTCGGAAATGGAACAGCATACACAAAAAGACAAGATGTCTACCAAGGTCCCGTTGTGGAAGTGACGCTCGAAATTAATCTTATAAATTCTATTGGAATCTGTCTTTGTTTTGTCCAATTTATTACTTTGGTAAGTAATTTAATAAGGTTAGAATACCTTTATGCATGTATTTTTTTGATATTACATGTATTAATTCAAAATTAACTGATTTTTGATTAATTCAAATTTATTTTAGTAATCAATTAATACATACGATATTAATACAGCTGCTACCAGAGTGATAAGAGAGTGAATTATCGATTTCTTGGCCTTTTTATAGGCTTCCAGGGTAATGACAAATGTGACGTAAAAAACGGAATTCACTTGTTCGTTATTTCCAAAAGTTAACCAAATTTTTCGAATATCAAGGTAATGAATTTACAAATCTAATAGTATCTTTGATAACGTACAGTGAAATCTTATCCTTATATTTACTAAAAATCCATTAAAATAATTTTTAAGTGAAATTTTCCTATGAAATTTTTGATTTGAAATAGACAAATTTCTTGAGCTGTCAATTTATTATAGACTTTCAAAATTTGAATTAAAACTATCAATTGTACTTAAAATTACTATAAATCCATTAAACTAGTCCTATTTTAACTAATAACTAGTATTTTAAACTCTAAAAACTAAAATTTAAACTTTTAGGAGATTCTGTTATTTGTATTACGTACACATTATATAAGATGAGATTCTCTGTGTTATCAAGGACTCACAGCTTAAAATTTATATAAAAAACTTACTTAATTATCCTACATTCATTTTTGTTACATAAAATGTCTTTTATTAATGTTTATAAACTAAGCTTTTCAATAGTTATTTCACTATGCACTATCTAAGTGTTCTATCATAAGTTTGTTTGATTAAGTCCAACACTTTAGATATGAGGACTAGTTCACTATATTTCACTATATTTATTACATGTTTTTAATTGTTCTTGTGGGTTTTTTAGGTTTGCATGATTTACTGGAATACTTATTTGTTCAATATCGAAGACTACAATTGGTTTCCTTATACTTTTATAAGTACTTCCTTTTATAATACTAATTTAAATACTTAACTACATAAAATTACATGTTTATTTATTAAACATATGAAAACCATTAATAGTTTTGATTTTTATTTCCTTTTTTTATTGTTTCAGATTAAAATTTGAATTTGAAAAGAAAACTAGGTCAATGGTGAATTGTTATATGAATTTGGACTTATTATGAATTGGAAATATTTGATTGTGATTAAATAACAAACTATGGATCCTATACAAGATAAGTTTGTCTTGTACATCCTTTGTTTATTTGAATGTTTGTGTGTGAAAATTATAAAATTGAAAACTTTAGATGTAATAAAGAAAAAGTAACTGCTGATTCGATGAAACTTATTAAGATATCCTTTTATTATAAATTATTGAGGTAAGTTTTACTTCTTAAATTTTTAACTCTTAGTTATTTATCTCAAATCCCCCAATTTAATTTTTAACAAAATTCTTGTTTAACAAAATAATTTTTCAAAAATTTAATTCCTTTTATACTCTTTGTTTATATTGTTAGTCTTATACCTAACATATCCCTTCATCATTACATTCTTCCCTTGATTTATTGAAGTAATTGGAAGTGTAGATTCTCATATAAGAATTATGAATTTTTCTTTTATTCATTTAAATTTATTTATAATCATTATTTGATATACTTCTTTATCTCTTCATATTCAGGAATCTAATTCAAAATCTTATAATATTATATTCTTATTACAAATTAAACTTATTTACATCAAGAACCGTTGATTCATTTAATTTAAATTTTGTGGTTATTATATCTTAACTTATCAGTACTTTATATAATTTCTGTAATATTTCTTTAAAACTTTATATTAAATTCTTGTTACTTATGTTTTAAAATTCCATGACAATTTCCTAATCTCAAACTACTATTAATCTATTTTGATTGCGTATATTAACTTATTATTTTTCAAACACAAATACAATATTATTATTCTTTTTCTATTTATCTAACATTAATATTTAAAAACATTCTACATATAGGTTTTAGATGTGAAATGTGTGTCATAATGTAACCCTAAATTAATCTATACCTAACTCTACTTTTTGAATTTTTAAATTTTTTTCTTTTTTTTTGAAATTTCTCCCCCTATTATAATCAAATTCTCTTAACTGTATCTTCTCTTGATAATTTATTTGTTTAACATCTCCCCAAAATTCTTTAATAGATTGTTGTTCTAAATTATTAACTTTATTAATAATTTCTCTATTGTTGTTGACTGCTGAAAAAGGATGTCCTATCAACATACTTCTTGCAACTACCCTAGGATTTATAACACTTTTAATATTGTTCAATTCATTTGCAAATATACTTCTTAAATTGTTAGAATGTGTGTTATTAATATGATTGTACATTTTTATTCTGAAATCTTGTACCTTGTTTCCATATACACTTGTATTCCTTTTTCCTATTTGTATTACCATTTCTTTATATTCTATTCTTACTTTTCTTTTTAATATTTTTAAGTTTTCTTCTTGGTTTTCTCCTAGTGTTTCTTTTCTATTTATAATTATTCTTGAATTGGTCTTGTGTTTGTGTTCATCTATGTCATTTTTACTTTTATATTGTTCATTATTTTCTTGTATATCATATATGGTATCAATTATCATTATTTTATTTGTCTTAATTTGTTCCATTTCAACTTCTTTGTCTCTGTTTTTGTCTATTTCCTTTAAAACTTCATTAGTTACCTCTGCATTTTCTGTTTTCTCAAATTACTTTTCTTCATAATTCTTTTTATTTAAAACTTTATTATTTTCTTTATTATCTTGTATATTTTCAACTTCCATTATTGCTTCTATTCTTTCATTACTAACTTCTTGTCTCATACTTCGAATTTCTTCTCGAATTTTTCTCATTTCATTTAAACTTTTTTTTCTTCCTTCGTCTATCTTCTTTTCCATATTATTTAGTTCTAGTTTCATTTCCTTTTTAATTTCTTCTTTGTTTGCATTCAAATCTCTTTTCATTTCTTCTTTATTTTCATCAAATTTTCTATCCATTTTATCCTCTAATTTTCTGTTATTTGTTTCTAATTTCTTATTAAAACTTTCATTCATCTCCATTAAAAACTTCATAATTGCATCATCATTTCTTTCTGCACTCTTGGTTTCCTGTACCTTTTGTTGTCCTGGTTCTTGTTTTTCTTCTTCATGTCCTACTACCTCTTGTTCATCTTGCTTTCCTTCTTTTTCTTGTCCTTGTACCTCTAAATTATTTCTTTCTTTATCCATATTTTCTTTAATATCTTTCTTTAAGTCACTTTCATTAGTCTTTAATTCCTTTATTGGTTTCACATGTCTGTATATTATGTCATGTGAAACGGGAGTGACTGTCGACACGTCCAAAATTTTTATTAGTATTTAAAACTAATATTTAAAAAAAGTAGACTGCCTGTAGTGAAAAAAAATTCTGTATGAACTACAGTGTCTCGGGTCCATTATTTAATGAACCTCGACAATAATAAATCACTTTTATACACTGGCCCATAATTACTGACTTTTGTTGAGATAATAAAGTTGTTCATTTTAACCAACGGAAGTAAAAGATAGAGACTATTTCATTAGCATTAAATATTAATCGATTTCAAAGAATGTGAGGTTAACTGATTCAAAGACAAAATAAAAAAAATATTATTTTTTACTCATTTAATAGTCCACCTACTTATTCAAAAATAAAAATCAAATGGCTTATCCATGTATTTCTATAGCGATTTTAACAATACAATACTTATTATCAAATAAAAACAAAAATTATTGGATATTTTATTTATTGCCTTGTCACTGTCATGCCATGTGAAACGGGAGTGACTGTTGACCTGTCCAAAAATCTTACCAATCACCATTGCTTGACATAAATCATAGCAATATATCCAAAAAAACTGTGGCCTTATGGTAGTTAGTTTGCATTGAAGTTTTTTGTATTGTGGATTTTCTTGTTTTTTGTAGAGTTTATTACATTATGGTCTTCAAGCATATATATACTAATACAGAGACAGTGTCTAAATGAACTTTGTTTTGTATCAGGGGGGAAAATAAATGTAATATAGTGTCCAGCAATTTCATTGGTCCGTTTTGAATTTGCGTGTCAAGTCGAATTATGACATTATTGTCAATTTGTTTTGCATCTAGAGTTATTTTTACAATTTAATAGTGTTTAGTGTTTGGATATTACTTTTAAAGCCATTTTTTAAATTAATTTGAGTATTTATTATATGATGAGAGTTTGTGTGATTTGTAAATATAAATATGAAAATGAATCATCAAGGTCGTTTTACAAGTAAATATGCATAAGCGTCTCTTACACTTGTTTAAAAATAGGAAAATGTATAAAGCATATATACCACCATATTATTAAGAATACTGAAAATCCAAAAATTTATGCAATAAATTCAACTTTCTATTTTATAAAATATCTTATGATTCCATGTAAATAATTAATTACTATTACTACTTAAATTCAAGTCTAAAAAAAATTTTGTTACGTTTCAAAATGTATTATCAAAACCAAAGACATGCCCATCGTATCTCTTGTATAAGGAAAGTGGAGGGCTTGACATGAGACAATTATATTTTCTTACTATAATACTAAAGTACCACAAAATGCCAAATCCTCAATTACCAACGCACGAGTACAATACCCGCCAAAGGGAACTGCATCCTATACCAACAATGACAAAATCCGTATATATATATTCTTGACCACAAAACTAATATTTGGATTATAGTTCTGGATTAAAAGGTCAAATTTACTTTAAAACATCTTTATTAACGACGTTTCGACTTATAAAGTCATCATCTGGTTAATTCTAAAAACATTTGATATAAATAAATAAACAATTAAAAACAGCTACATGTAAAATACGAAATTTCGTTAAAATAGTTAAAATTTAAAATCAATACCATAAAATTGAAAAACTATAAAAATTATTACCTCATATTGCATCTTTTTTAAAATAAGTGTTGTTAAATCAATAACATTCTACATTGTAAATGAATAAATGAATATTTTTAATATATTTTAAGAAAGACATTAATGTTTTTTGTTGTTTTTTCCATTAATCTTTAGTTTTTTTTTATTTTGATTAATATACAGTTAAATTTTAGTAGATATTAAACTCTTATTATAGTAAAGTGCAAATGATCCGAGCAAACATTACTTTTTCAAAATCCCGTCATAAATTATACTAAGGTTGCTTATATCATTTCTATTGTTAATACTGTTAGGATCTTTTTTAATTTCTATCATTTATAAGAAACAATAACAATAACATCTCAATCGACTGGTATAGAAAACCGATAAGCTCTGGGAGATATATTAACTAATACTAAATTAAATGTGATCAAACAAATGAAAAATCGAGTTTTAAATATTTCAGATCCAATTTTTCACCAAAAAAATTTGAAAATTCTTTATAAACTATTTCTTGAGAACTGTTATCCACCATATCTTTTAAAACAAATTTTATATAATACTTCTGACAATACAAATGCCATAATTCATAACATGACAAGAAACACAGAATATCATGACATCAGTTCTAGAAATATTACCATTCCAATTTATGTATCTCTACCTTATATCAAATCAGTCACACCTAAACTTTCCGGAATTTTAAAACAACATAATATAAAAATTGCAAATAAACAACATCTTACAATCCATTCGCTTTTTAGTAAAATTAAAGATAAAACACCTAATAATAAATTACCTAACATAGTTTATGAAATTCCTTGTAAAAATTGTGATAAGAAATACATTGGTCAGTCAAAAAGGTCTCTTGCTAATAGAATAACATCCCATAAAAGTGACAGTAAACTTCATCCAGAGAAATGTGCACTTGCTGAACACGTATTCTCTGAAGGCCATATAATGAATTATGAACAGGCCAAAATTTTAACTACAGAAATGAATTATAAAAAGCGGATCTCTTTTAGAAACGGCTTACATAGCTCAGGAAGATCGATGTATTAATAAAAAAACTGATCTAAATAATTTAAGTATAATATATGCATATCTTTTGGATTTGGAGAAACAAAATTTATAAAATTAAAAAAAACGAATTACTATGTAGAATTTAAAACAACTGAATTTATATATTAAACAAATATATCAAAATTTTTAAATCATATTGTTTTTTGAGTTTTTTTAGCACACATGTCACATTTATTACAATTTTTTACACCGTTTTACCTATAATCTTACTTAGATATGTAAGTATTATTTATTTTATTACCTGCTATAAAATTTCTTTATAATATACAATTTTTAGACCTTGAAAATGAACCCATAGAGGTTCGAAAGCTCGGTAATTATATTCTAATAAGAGTACACATTGGTTTTATTGCCACATCCCCAAAAACATTCTGATTGTACAAATAGTTGGCAAATATTTCTATTAAAATTATATATATATATATATATATATATATATAAAAGTGTATAAAAGTGATTTATTATTGTCGAGGTTCATTAAATAATGGACCCGAGACACTGTAGTTCATACAGCATTTTTTTTCACTACAGGCAGTCTATTTTTTTAAATATTAGTTTTAAATACTTTTGGACGTGTCGACAGTCACTCCCGTTTCACATGACATAATATACAGTGACGAGGTATTTTTAAATAAGTAGGTGGACTATTCAATAAGTAATGAAAAACATTTTTTATTTTATATTTGCATCAGTTAACCTCACGTTTTGTCAAATAGATTGAGATTTAGTGCTAATCAAGTGATCCCTGTCTTTTTCTACCGTGGTTAAAAATGAACAACTTTACTACCTTAACAAAAGTCAATAAAGTAGTGGTGAAAAAAATCGTTTAATACAAAATACTGTTGCTTCTGTAAATATGTCCCCTGAAAAAGGTAGATATTAAAAAATGGGGGCTAAATTTCTGTCACGGGGTCCTGATCTATTATCTATAATCTATACAATACAAATTTGCATCAGAATTAGGTTCACTATGAACTATGTATCTGTATTCAAGTCTAAAAAAATAGCTTCAATAGACAAATTGTAATTCACAAATCAGATAGGTCATCCATCTCAAATGTGGCTGAATCCAAACAGAAAGGATCCAATGAAACTCTAAGTCAAAACCACAGACTTTTATTCGTTTAAAACACACTTATTGCAACAAGTTTCGGTCTCAATTAGACCATCATCAGGCTGTAAAGAACACAATACAATTGGTATACAAGAAAAAAGAAACCAATGGTTGAAAAAGATGTCAACAGTTAAAGGTGGTAAAATTAAGAATAATAAAAAACTCTTCGTTTGAACGCAACTTCCAAGTTTATTCGAAAAATTATGTTTTAAATTACAATTACTTAACAAAATTTAGATTTTCTTGAAGAACTTGAAATAAAAAGACATCTAGCTGATCCACAATTTAAAGTTGTTAATAAACAAATAAATCTTGGAAGTTCCCCACTATTAAACTGTTTAGTTTGATTGAGTTTACATTTTATACAATACGTAATTGTAAAACACAAAGTTATTGTAAAGATCAGCATGATATAGTTTTTTCCTGGTTTTTCTATATCATTGCACAGTTATACTGATCTTAGAGGGAAGTACATCCAGGATAATCCCTTAGGGCTATTAACATCTAGGCTTTAATATTGTTATAACTTATTACTTCCATTCTTGGTCTAGCCTTAATACTACCTAAACAACATCAGGTACCTAGCTACAAACAAACAAAATGTAACTTAAATGTCAACCTGACGATGCTATTCAGCGAAACGGCCGTCATTGTAATTTAAAATATAATTTTTCGAATAAACTTGGAAGTCGCGTTCAAACGAAGAGTTTTTTATTATTCTTAATAAGATGGACTTCCAAAAAGTAAGGGTTGGTACAATAAATTTAGTGGTAAAATTAATTAATATTAAACAGATTAAACAAATATCTGAGAGATAATCATTTAAGTATAAGTGAGAATATGTCAGATAGACAATAGCTTTTACAAACTAGGAGAGTATGAAACCATTTAACAATTTAGAACTGCAATGATAAGCAATAGACCTATCTCGTTAATGGCACAAATTAAATACTCATGCACAAACCACTTTCGTAGTTCCCCCTAAATGTTCGTGTCCCTTATAAAATTGTGTTGGTATGACATGCAAAAGTAATCAGTAATCCAATATCTAGGGCTAATCCTAGATAGCAGGTTACTCTGGAACAAACACGAAGACGAAGTAATACACAAAGCAATCAAGGCCCTCATGGTGTGTAGGAACATTGCAGGGAAGAACTGGGGATGTAACCCACGTATCCTGCTATGGATGTACACAGCAATAGTGAGACCAATAATCACATATGGGGCAGTGGCTTGGGGCGTAAGGGCTAATCTGAATACGACGAGGAAAAACCTCTCGAAAATTCAGAGACTAGCCTGTTCATGTATCACTGGAGCAATGGGAACTTGCCCCACTGCTGCAATGGAGGTGATTTTAAACTTGACCCCACTGCACATTCTGCTAGAAAGTGTAAGGAAGAAAACAATATATAGAATGATCAAAGAAGGAATTATCAGGGAAAAACCTCCATCACTTCACTTTGATCAAACTTGGGAAATGCCCCAAGATGATATGCCAAAGAAATTCAACTTTGTGAGAAAATTCATCACAAAGTTGAGTAATAAATCTGAATGGGATGAAGACACCATACAGAATTTAAACCAGAATACCATAAAGTGGTATACGGACGGTTCCAAGCTAGACGAAGGAACTGGGATAGGAGTTTTTGGACCGAGAGCCAAATACTCAGAAAGCTTGGGCACATACCCGAGCATCTTTCAAGCAGAAGTCCGCGCCATCGAAAGATGTGTGGAATTCAATATTGGAAGAAACTATCGCAGACAAGAGATTGTGATCATGTCGGATAGTCAAGCAGCCATCAAAGCGCTGAGTTCAAATATAATCAGTTCGAAGATGGTTTGGGAATGCCTAGGAAAACTAAATGAACTAGGCCAGAAGAACACTGTCACCCTCCTATGGGTCCCGGGACACATAGGAATAGAGGGGAATGAAACAGCAGATAAGCTGGCAAAAAAAGGAGCTGAAACCCCACATTTGGGACCAGAACCATCTTGTGGGATCAGCAGTAAAGTAATCTTAGGAAAACTAAGGGAGGAAATGGAGAAAGAAAAATCCGAGTACTGGAATCAGCTGGAAGGACTGAGGCAATCTAAGATACTACTGGGGAACTATGACCAGAAGAGATCTCTTAGCTGCCTCAACCTCAGTAAAAAAAGGCTCCGTATTTTAACGGGAATATTAACCGGGCATTGCCGGTTAAGAAGCTACATGAAGAAACTAGGGTTAGCAGATGAAGCAAAGTGCAGATTCTGTGAGGAAGAGGATGAAACCTCAATACATATACTCTCAGAATGTCCTGCCTTGCAAAATTCTAGGGCTAGGAGCACATGAAATAGAGGAAGGGGATCTACCTGATTTGAAGCCCGACGATGTCCTAAACTTCCTCAGGAAAATAGGACTCGAAGAGCTGCTATAAATCTGAGAAAACATCAGAACATGGCAAGTAAGGGGGGACACAATAGATCCTATGGGTCGCAGTGTAATCATCACCCCTAACTCATTCATACATTCATACATACAACCAGTAATCCTAAGTAAATCCAAGAGAAGTATAGGTACACACACAAGTCGTTAATATTAAATACACAAAGACAAAAAAAAACACAATAACAACTAGCAAGCGGCGTACACAAACGAAATAAAAATTAGAACTTCTCCTTGGTGGTTTATGACCTGGGCTCCCGTGGCTATACGGCAAATAGAAGCTAATTTAAATTGTGCTATTCCTGGGTAGCGATACGTTGTGTACTATGGCAAGAAGGAGTCATATTTTAGCAGTGGAAGGGGAAAATTTAAAAATATTTGCGCATGAGTATTCAATAAAGAAATTATTTATTATTATATAATAGTAATGAAAAAGGTAACATCTTAAACAGATCAAATAACGAAACAAATTTTTATTTAACTATTTGTTTACATTAATATATCTTAGTTACATGAACGAAATGAGCAGTGGAAGTTTGATGAAAGATTACTTACCAGAGTCATAGAACCAAGGATCCTAACACATCATAGACTAGGGTTAATTTGTAGGTAATATTGAACTTTACGTGGTACTAATAAAATTGGATATGAAAATTTTAAAAAATATTATTTAGAAAAGCAAAAGTAATTTAAGGGGTAGGGGGAGAAAGGAAATTTCTACTAGATGGAGTAAAAAACCAAAAGTAGGACAGAGGTTGAGGAGTGGAGGGATGGAGAGTGTGTCCTACTAGATGGAGTAAAAAACCAAGAGTAGGACAAAAGGAGAAGATGGAGGATTCCCATTAATTGGAGTAAGGAACCAAGAGTGAGAAGGGGATTATTTTTATTGAATTATTATTAATGATTTGAAGATAATCGGGTTGTAGAGATTGAAGGAAGACGACATAAGTAGAAATCTAATAGTAGTAGTAAGCACTACCAGTTAAAACTTTCTTACAATTGAATGAAATGCAAGAAAATAGTTTTGAATGGTATAACGAATGTGGCCATTTATAAGTGTTGTTTAAACAACAAAATTAATTTTCCAGTGTAAAATTTATACTGGGCCATATCAAGAGAGATATAGTAAAGAATAATAGTAAAATTAATGTTAAAAAAGTCCATAACAGCACAACAAATAATTTGAAATATGTTTCACACACTTGAAGAACTAATAACGGCACCATAAGTTGAAGTGACATGTGACAGTTAAGTGAATTTGAATGAAGTTTTTAGTCTTTGAGGAGAAAGAAGAAGAAAACGTCATGGAACAAGAAGTAAAGAAAGTGTGGATGTAAAAGGGTTGGAAAATAAGGTATGAAAAAAAGGCCAGTGGAGTTAATTTTTGGTTCTGGGACTCCGGGCAAATAAAAGTTCTAACAGTCAAAACAAAAGATGTCAAACCACATAGTATCAACATGTATAAAACCATCATAAAGTTGAAACAAAATTATGTATAAAATTATTTTACAAAATTATGAACAGTTGGTATGAGTTGAGAAATAAAACTACAAAAATCTCTTTTATCTTATAGATTATACTATACATTAATGTAGTAATAGTGAGGACCAGTGACCAAACTGCTGTGTACATGGAATAATAAGTATAAAAATTAATAAATCATTCGAAAATCTGATTAGGTAAATTTAAGAAAATGTAGTGTTCAGTAGGTGTGATTTATTCATTTAACCAGTTCAAAGTTTCATCAACCTAGGCTACATGTATTTCCATGGATTCAAGCAAATTCATTCTCTGACCCTTATCACAACTATGTAAAAATTTGACGTGAAAAATGTTCCGTGAATTATTCTCTGTAAGCATATGATTAGAAAATGCTGAAGGCGAATTAAAAAAGTTGTAATTCTGATGCTTATCGATAAAATTTTTATGTTCCTTCACCCGGTATTCAATTCTACGGCCGTACTGTCCCACATAGACTGAATTACAATCTGAACAAGAAAGTCTATAAATACCTGACTTATGGAACATAGGTACTTTATCTTTAATCTTAACAAACTTTGATCTACGGGTGTCGTTGGTTCTGAAAGGTAGATTAATATTAAATTTCTTGAATACATCAGCCAGTTGATAGAAATTGTTACCCAGAAAAGCGATGAAGGTAGTGTAGCGTCTACTAATAGGGTCTGAAGGACTATAACAAATTGGAAAAGAGTGTTTAAATTTACAGTAATGTATAACATAAAGTTTATGTATTATATCCAAAGGGTAATGATTGTTGACAGCCAACTGCTTGATAACATTAATCTTCTTGTCAAAAGCATCTTTGGAAAGAGGTAATGAACAGCATCTGTGAAATAAGCTGTTGAAAGCAGCTAGTTTGTGTGACATGGGATGGGATGAGAAATAGTCAATAAGACAATCTGTTGTTCGTTTTCTGAAGATTCCAAATTCAAAAGAGTTGTCGAGAAGATTATTTTTGATTAGTAAATCAAAAAAAGATAACTGATTATTGGATTCAAATTCAACGGTAAAATTAATCCGAACGTGAAGTTTATTAATATATGCAAAAAAAGATCAGATATGTGGACGATTGCTTCGTGTTATTTGATAATAACCTAAATAACTTTGATCTTTTTTTTAAACCACATACTATCACTTTTATATCCAATTTTATTAGTACCACGTTAAGTTCAATATTACAAATTAACCCTAGTCTACGATGTGTTAGGATCTTTGATTCCTTGTTCTGTCACTCTGGTAAGTAATCTTTTATCAAACTTCCACTGCTCATTTCGTTCGTGTAACTAAGATGTATTAATGTAAACAAATAGTTAAAGAAAAATTTTTTTCGTTATTTGATATGTTTTAGATGTTACCTTTTTCATTACTTTTATATAATTATTGCTCATCATTGCAATTCTAAATGGTTAAATGATTTGATACTGTCGTAGTTTGTAAAAGCTATTGTTTAACTGACATATTCTCACTTATACTTAAATGATTATCTCTCAGATATTTGTTTAATCTGTTTAATATTAATTAATTTTACCACCTGTAACTGTTGGCATCTTTTTCAACCAATCGTTTCTTTTTTCTTATATACCAATTGTATTGTGTTCTTTACAGCCTGATGATGGTCTAATTGAGACCAAAACTTGTTGCAATAAGTGTATGTTAAACGAATAAAAGCCTGTGGTTTTGACTAAGAGTTTCATTAGATCATTTCCAAATTGTAATTCATTTTAGCTGTGACAGATGAAAAATCTTTATTGCGTTCCTAACGCAAAACGGTAATTGTGGTTATGATGCTTCTTTTTACCGCATCTTTAAGTAAGGAACAACGTCATTATCCTCTTCTGGTATTAAATTGAATAGAAAAATTTCTTGGTAATTTTATAAAGCCACTTTCGAATTTAATCAAATTTTCAATTGAAAATTGAACGAATCGAGGTTGACATTATCGTTCCTGAAATTTTTAATATATCCTTTTACCCTTCTTTTCAATTTATTAGGGAAAAGTTACTCCTCACGCACCACCATTTACATGTTCTGACATAAGTAGAACCTAAAATATATGTCGAGAACAAAAAATGTATAAATTGAATAAAAGTTTTTGAGACAAAGGTATTAAAATATCGACCCTGAACATGTTTCTACGTATTACAGTTGAATGCAAATGAAACCACAGCTGTCCACAATAATCTTCTTAAGTGTGTATATACTAACCAGGTATATTTAGAATAAAACTAGAGCAAAACAAAACATACAGAAATTATATTTTAACAATGAGAATACAGACATAATATCGGCTGTGACTAAAGAAAATTATTTAGAAGCGTCAAGAGCCTCAAATTCAACCGCAGTGCACCTAATGTCTCTGCCAACGATCGATAATGCATTCTTGGTATACAGAACAACTTATCATTTTGTTTGTATTGTTTTATTTGCTCGTCTTAATGTTAACGTCCTTAAAATAAGGGAAATAAATATTGTCGGTCGATGTACATTCCCATCTTTTACAATATATACATAATTTAATCTACATACATAAACACCATAAATTTCACTCCGTGCTTACATATACACGTACATTTCAAAAACAATATCGAAGGCTGAATATTGCTTTTAATTTACGAGGCTAGGCTGAAAAATTTCCTACCTAACGAAAAAAAAAACTTTATTCCAATAACACTAATAAATAGTATATTGTATAGTATACCTACCTATAATAGGCATTTTTCAGGCCGAAAAGAGCACTTCACTGACAAGGTTTATAAATAATGTTTTAACCCACACAATAATTGTTGTTAATATTTTCTCTATAAAAAATTTATTTTATAATATAAAATTCATTCAACTACAGTACGGCCTAGAGTGTGCAGAACACACGGCTTCAGCTTCACGATTCATTGATGGCGCAGTCAAAAGAAGAAAGAAGAAAGAAGCAAATCAGTTAGAGATGGGCAAACATGCTCTTTTTGAGAAGCAAAGGGTAAAAATATAATCTCACTTTTTACTCGACGAACCAAGAATTCATGAAATCTGGTAAAGGGTCGTCGAAGATACACAGAACATATAGAATAAAAATTTAAGGAGTTCTGTATGGTTACCATTATTATGTTAAACAAATTAAGTTGATATAAACCTGGGACCCATTTAGTACTAGCTGATTTACAGTTACATGTACAAAATGTTAAGTTTGTATTATTATATTTAACCAAATTTGGTAAACGTTGATCAATAATTTAATATACAAAATAATAAGAATATTAAACAAATAAACTTGGGAACCAAACTTTCACGTGTATTCAAAAAATTAGCTTTTTTAAAAGTTTAATTTTCTTAGTAAGGGTTAGTACAATAAATTTAATACAAAATAATGTTTTTAGTTATATTAAACTGATTAAATGATTTTTAATAGTACACCAATGTGAAATATGTAATTATTAAAGTAGAATCGTTTGTGGGTAGTTACCAAATCAAATGGATATCGAGTGTTTTCTGGAAGTATCAACACTGAAAGCACTCCAAATACAGGCGGAATATAGGTGATAACTGGAGGACAGAAAAACTCTCTGTGGACTATCGAACTTGGCAAGATATGCCGAAGAAATTCAACTGTGTGAAAAAATTCATCATAAAGTTAAGTAATAAATCTGAATGCCATACAGTGGTATACGGACGGTTCCAAACTAAAAGAGAGAACTGGAATAGGAGTTTTTGTACCGACAGACAAGTACTCACAAAGCTTGGGCCCATACTCAAGCATCTTTCAAGCAGAAATCCAAGCCATCGAAAAGTGCTTAATTAAGTACTGAAAGAAACTACCGCAAATAAGATATTGTGATCTGTCGGATAGTCAAGCAGCCATCAAAGCGCTGAGTTCACGTACAGTCAGTTCGATAATGGTTTGGGAATACCTAGAGAAGATAAATGAACTAGGCAAGAAGATCATTGTCACATTGGGACGAGAACCATCTTGTGGGAAACGGAGAAGAAAACATCCAAGTAATGGATCAGCTGAAAGGACTGTAACAAGCTAGGATACTTCTGTAAATTATTGTTACCACCTTATAGTAGAGAAGAATAAAGTTCAAGGACACTTGTTAGTTGAAATGATTTATAATAAAGAAGTATTAAGTTCATGGTCAAATATTTGTAGTACAAAATGTGAACAATGAAATTTTATTCAAATTAATTAATAGTAGCAATTAAACTTAAAGTCAACCCACAATTTATATTTAATTTTATGGTAAAAGTTACATTAGTCCGACATGTTTCTGTCAACAGACTATCATCAGGGTCTAAGAAGAAAACATAGGGTCAGAAGAAAAGTCATAACATATATACTGCTAAATAAGATAATATAAATGGTTAATTAAAGAATAGCTGATTTATTTTTAATTTTTAAGTAAAACTTTATTTACACTGTTCAACTGGATATTTTTTAAATTTCAGAAAATTGCGTACAAAAATAATATTTTTAATA